>JADLZN010009767.1:124574-205444 GCA_018155175.1 Sinocyclocheilus anophthalmus
TCATGGGATGGGATCCGTGTTCAGTAAATCTGGTGCTTAGTCTCTTATGTGTTTGAAGTGAAGAACAGATGTTGATGGATGGTGGAGCGGCAGAAAGCCGGAGTTTGTTTGTGTGTCTGCTCTTAAACTCTTGAAGTGCTCAGTTAAGCAGGATTATCTGCCGTACGGAGACTAATGTTTGAGAGGAGAGTGCAACACTTCTCCTCATTTATTTGGTTTTCCCTGTGGGATCAGAGCAGGATTTCCTCCAGGAGTCATGACTTCCTGTGCCACTAACACTTTATTCTTCACTTTACTTATGTGTCATGATCAGTAGTTTCTGTCCATCTGATTTTATGTGCATTTTGGGATATTGCATAAAAATCGCTGCATAGAAATGGCAAGATGCAGATAAAATTGTAAAGCTGGCATAAAAAGTCTTAATTCACTTTGCTTGCCAACAAACACACACAATTAATAAACCCAGCATTAAAAGCTCTTAATCAGCATGAAATCCTCTCCCACATTCTAAAGCCGTGGCATTAAATGATCGCTTCCTCAGTGGTCTTGCTGTCTTGTTTTCCCAGGACAGTACATCCCTGAACTCAAGATACATTACTGGAGATACAAATGAAGAAATTGAGTCTTGTTTCCTGAGAAACGCTGATTAAATATTAACAAATATCTGCAGGGGAATGTAACTTATTTTCCTTTTGAATTAAGTTGATATTTCTGAGCCAATTGACAGATATTTGTTCATTTTAATCAAACTTAATTTTGATCAATTTCTCAGAAAACAAGACGGCATATCGATTTTGACATTTGCATCTTGATTTAAGCATAAACTGTTGTTTGCTGAAACTCGGTGTTATCGCTTTGAACTCTTTAGAAGAGTTCGTCCCTGTGTGGGGTCAGTGACCGCTGACCTCTGACCTCAGAGCAGATTCATTCATTCACGCCTCTCATTCGTTAGCCGCTGGCGTTTCATGTAGCTGACCACGAAATCACAGGAATTGAGCGTGTGGCACCATTTGGATGCAGATGAATCACACGCGATCATGTGGGAGGAGGAAGATGAACGACGTCTTCATCAGGCCTGTTTTTAAAACTAAGAGCTGCTGTGTGCGAGTGTGTGTGTGTGCGAGTGTGTGTGTGTGTTGTGGTGTGTGTTTGTGTGTGTGTGTCGGGTTGGTCAGGTGAGATGGGGGTTTCTTCTGCTGCCATAAATCAGAGCAGTGTCTGAATTTCACGCCTCCTTTGCGGCGCCATCGCGTCCGCCTATTTATTCTGCCGTTAAGTGGCCACTAACACACCCCCAACCCACTAACACCCAACACACAGCTGTCACTACCCACACTACAGTGTAATGTGATGAACATAAATCTCTCCCAAAATACACATCACACACACATCTGATCACTGCACACGCTAACACTCTTCTTATGAAGAATCGTGACACACGTTTGACTGACTTCAAGCTGAAAGGCTTCAGAGGGCAGGTGGATTCTGGGTATTTGTGGGCGTCTCATGTACATTCACAACAAACAAACAAAAAACAACCTGTTTTAGTCCAGTGTTTGGACACATTTGACTGAACTGATATAGAAATGATCTTTAAACCTCAAAGCTTCTGCTGATGACTGACGTTTAGGTAAATATCGGTTGTGCTCATGCATTTAGAACAACAGACTCTTCATTATTAGTTTTTTGTTGTATTGGACGGTGAAGGAGAACCGTGATGAGGTGTCTGATCACGTGTTCCTTCACTCATGTGCAGTGTGAGTTTATGTGATCCGATGATCTTTTCTCTCATGCTGACACACACAGTCTGAGTGAAGATGAAGTTTGTGTCTCCTGCAGCGCGAGAACGAGCGCCGACGCCTGACGATGAGCATCGCACGTTTGCATAACGATGATTGCAGCGCGGCTTTCCCAGACACCTCCGGGCCTCTGAACACAGCCGGAGCGCTGGGAACTTTATTGTGCTTCACTAAAGCCCTAAATTTACGCTCAACAAATTCCTTGTTTAAGTAAATATCATAAAGGCAGCAGGAATATCAGCGGAGGCGTCTGCTCAGCATCAGCACGCTATAAATCTGACGGCCGTTTCCTGCGACTGAAGAAAACACAAGCGAGGTGTCTGCCGTCTGATTCATGATGCGCGCGGGGAGCGTTCGTCTCGTCCCTCAGATAAATACCTGTAACGTGTGTGACCTCGCCGTCACTTTAGAGGTCAGCCTTTGTGTTAATCATTGACATGCAAACAGTGTTGTGGAAATCAGACAAAAAAGAAAAAAAGAAGCAGAACAAGCGACACGTGCAACACATACACACACACACCACTCTCTCACACACACACACTGCACTTCAATCCCACTTTCCCCTCTCCCTTATATAGAGCCGATAGTCTTACGAAGTCTAAAATACCACAATTAGTTTTAACTATGTAATTTGAAAATTACTTCAATTGGTAGCACCTAAAAAATCATGTTGTTCATTGTAATTTACAAACCCAATTCCAAAAAAGTTGGACACTGTACAAATTGTGAGTAAAAAGGAATGGAATAATTTACAAATCTCCTAAACTTATATTTTATTCACCTAGTAATATAGATAACATATAAAAAAAAAAAAAAAAACAAATGTTGAAAGTGAGACATTTGAAATGTCATGCCAAATATTGGCTCATTTTGGATTTCATGAGAGCTACACATTCTAAAAAAGTTGGGACAGGTAGCAATAATAGGCCGGAAAAGTTAAATGTACATATCAGGAACAGCTGGAGGACCAATTTGCAACTTATTAGGTCAATTGGCCTAACATGATTGGGTATAAAAAGAGCCTCTCAGAGCGGCAGTGTCTCTCAGAAGTCAAGATGGGCAGAGGATCACCAATTGCGCGCGCGCGCCGATGCTCCGCAAACCTAGATGGATGTCAATTATCAGCACTGGATTTTCTCTAGGAGACTAAAATTGCGAAGAGTTTGAAGTTATCATTATCTACTGTGCATAATATCATCCAAAGATTCAGGGAATCTGGAACAATCTCTGTGCGTAAGGGTCAAGGCCGGAAAACCATACTGGATGCCCTGTGATCTTCGGGCCCTTAGACGGCACTGCCTCACATACAGGAATGCTACTGTAATGGAATCACAACATGGGCTCAGGAATACTTCCAGAAAACATTGTCGGTGAACACAATCCACCGTGCCATTCGCCGTTGCCGGCTAAAACTCTATAGGTCAAAAAAGAAGCCATATCTAAACATGATCCAGAAGCCCAGGCGTTTTCTCTGGGCCAAGCCTCATTTAAAATGAACTGTCTAGCGCAACCTCGCTGTGGAAAACTGTTCTGTGGTCAGACGAATCAAAATTTGAAGTTTTTTTTTTGAAAACTGGGACGCCATGTCATCCGGACTAAGAGGACAAGGACAACCCAAGTTGTTATCAGCGCTCAGTTCAGAAGCCTGCATCTCTTGATGGTTTGGGGTTGCATGAGTGCGTGTGGCATGTGCAGCTTACACATCTGGAAAGGCACCATCATGCTGAATGTTACCCCACGTTCTAGAACAACATATGCTCCCATCCAGACGTCGTTTCTTTCAGGGAAGACCTTGCATTTTCCCACATGACAATGCCAGACCACATACTGCATCAATTACATCATCATGGCTGCGTAGAAGAAGGATCGGGTACTGAAATGGCCAGCCTGCAGATCCAGATCTTTCACCCATAGAAAACATTTGGCGCATCATAAAGGGGAAGATGTGACAAAGAAGACCTAAGACAGTCGAGCAACTGGAAGCCTGTATTAGACAAGAATGGGACAACATTCCTATTCCTAAACTTGAGCAACTTGTCTCCTCGTCCCCAAACGTTTGCAGACCTGTTATAAAAGAAGAGGGGATGCCACACAGTGCTAAACATGGCCTTGTCCCAACTTTTTTGATATGTGTTGATGCCATGAAATTTAAAATCACTTATTTTTCCCTTAAAATGATACATTTCTCAGTTTAAACATTTGATATGTCATCTATGTTGTACCCTGAATAAAATATTGAAATTTGAAACTTTCACATCATTGCATTCTGTTTTTATTCACAATTTGTACAGTGTCCCAACTTTTTTTTTTTCAACTTAATTACATTTACCAGAGGTGGACAAAGTACACAGTTCTGTTACCTGAGTGAAAGTTTAGAAACTGCTGGTCAAATATTACTTCTTTACAAGTGAAAGTTGTAAAGACAGATTTTTACCAAAGTAAACGTACAGATGTACATGCTTCCTTTTTATATCATTGCACTGTTTTATTGTTGTCTGTAATACTTGCAATACCTTATGCCTCTAAAGCAACTTACAATACACCACACACACCCACACAGGGGGCACCCCTATCTGATTCACCAGTGACCACACCACACCTTGTACAATGGTTAAAACACACACACATAGCAAACACACCACACAAGGGAGTTAACAAATCTATTAATATTATAATATACACACCCCTACCCACCCCTCTCCAAAAGCAGCATGATCTCACACCGCTATTTTAGCAAAATCAAACCTCATTGTTCCTACATATTACTACTCACACGACAATTAACCTTATTGATTTGTTGTAAATAAATATCACATTTGCTGCTGGTCAGTGTTCAAAAAATGCTGGAAATCTCTTCATGTAGCCCCTCAAGAGTGATTACTGATAAACTGTCTGAAAAAAAGACAGAATCACCCACTGACTTTCAAAGCTGCTGCATAATAACAACTTTCTACTTTCAGGACCTTGAAAGTAATGTAGTGGAGTGAAAAGTATGATATTTGTCTTTTAAATGTAGTGACGTTAAAGTCATACGTTTCCAGAAAAAATCATACTCAAGTACACTTTTTCAGTTTCTGTACTTTAAGTACAAATCTCAAGTAAATGTACTTTGTTACTGTCCAGCTGTTATTTGCATTAGCCAAACTTAATTTTACTGCATTCCAACTTAAATGTAAGAATTTTCCCACAAATCATTTTAATTACCTTCTAAAACCTTAAGTAAAAATCCTATGATGTTAAATGTAATGATTAAAAATACAAATATTTCCCCATTAGTTCTGAATAGTTTTGTTTCCCTAAAAAAGCAAACAATTGTTTCATCACAAAAGACTCAAATTGGTTTAGAAATATTTATTAACATTCATTCAGTTTATATACTGACATACACGTGCAAACCAACAACTGGATGGTCTTACAAACAAGCAAAAACAGCTGAAGCATCTCTCAACTAAAACTCTGAGACATTCTTTCAAACACAGACTAGACATAAATAAACTCAAACATCATTACTGTGCGGTTACTGTAGTCTACTCAAAAGATTTACAGCTTTAACTCCCTCGATCATGACAATGTTAGCAGGTGGTTCATGAAGTTCTTCCCGCATCCTTACGAGTACCGACCTTGAGCAGCTTAAGCAGTGTTCACCTTAGAAACGATCTGTCTGCTTCTTCTAAAGCAGAGTACAAAAAAGAAATCATGGCCTTTTACTATTATACCTACAAAACACACAAATTCAGGCTTTTGTTCAGGAAAACAAATCAAAATAGAATAACTTTCAGCTCTCAAAGTACTCGCTTGATGAGGTCTTCAAGGATTTTCTCCCAGGAAAACGATAAGGACCTTCAGGACACGCTGTCTTCTCAGATGAATGTCTTTAGTCTGTGATAAAGCAGCTGTAATTATTTTCTTATTTTAAAAAAATCTGAATAATCTGCACTAAGGAATCAGTTTTTCTGTGCTGGCAAAGAACAAGTATATATAACGATTTGCAAACCTAAAATAATTGGTATTAATAACTGCCCAGATTTGCAGTTCAGAGGCACCTGATTCAGTTGTTGGTCACATTTGTAACTTAGTCTAAAAATAAAACATGCATTAAATCATGAATTAGCTTTACTCTCTGATAAATGCAATCATTCTTGATTAAGATATGTATTTTTTAAATGTGTAGTGACAACTACATTTTCTAATTTCTTTACCATTTAATAGTAAATATGTGTTTATGGCATTGTTAAACATACTGTGACTAAAATAAGTGTGTTTAGTTGATAGCAATGAAAAACACACAGACGTTCCTGATCCTCAGAAAAATGAGTCCAATAGAACTCATAGACATCACTTATAGACATAAGTCTATAGAACTCTTCACTGCTCTGAAATCATAAAGAAAAACAAATAATGCATTATACCTAACTTTAATCTTTTTGTTGAACACCCCATCATGAGTGAAAACCCCAGGCAGCTCATCGTTAAACTCCTGGTTCACTGGCTTACACTCGATGGAAAAACAAAACAGATACTTTTGAGCAAAACAAAAAAAAAGTTTAATGCATTTGGGACAGCATAAGCAAAGTTAATGAACATTTTGGTTGGATAATTCCAAGTCTAAAGTTTGGTAATGAGGATAAAATGCAAGTCAATAGACAACAGAAGATGGATTTTACTCAAACATATCCAACATTAGTAAATAATATCATACTGTATATTAACAATTAAAGCAGTTTTTTCCCGATAGAAATGACCATTTCACAAAGTGTCCTCAGTCTCCAACAACACTGAAAAGTTTTAGGTCCTAGAACAGAACAGAAAAACATTCAGGACATTCAATTCCTTAATTTAAACTCTAAATAAACTTGAACATAACTTATTGTAGCAACATTTTAATAGTATATCTTAAAAAGTAATCACTACTTCATTTTTGAGGAAAATAATCATTAACTAAACTTAAAATTTTAAGTCAAGCACAAACGATTTATTTAAAAACAAAATGATGACTAAAGTGACGCACTTCCTGCCGCAGCATTTCAGATGTCACACTTCACTTTTAATACGTGGTAAAGGTGACATCTACTTTAAAATGATTTTATGCACATAATCCAGAGGTCCAAACTGAATGTTACAAAATAAAAGAGTGAATACAACGTATATAAAATATTCAGTAACGTACCTTATTAGCGCTGACCTGTATATCACAAACAGGTCATGGAAATAAAAATAAAATAAATCACTATTCTGTAAGTATTCATGTTTACAATCTGTTAATTGACCAATGAACAACTGAACCACACGCTCAAACATTGTATTATAGAGTATATTAATTAAAACTCATTCTCATCCTCATCCGAGTCTAAGGAGAAAAAGAAAATATTGGTCGAGCAGAAATTTCCACGCAGCAAACAAGCTCGTGCATCATGACGTCAAAGAAGAAAAAAACCAGGCCTGATGCGGGGTCCTGATGCGGGGTCCTGATGCGGGGTCCTTAAAGGGAAATTTTACTTTAGCTGAAACTTAAATATTTGATTAGATGTGAAGTTCCACACATTTAAGTATTTTATATTTTAAGTATTTTAAAATATTCCAGGAAATGGTGGTCACACCAGATACTGACAGATACTGTTTTCGGACCCCCCCGGACGCCCCAATACAGTAAAACTGCACATTTAAGAGTGGCCTTTTATTGTGGCCAGCCTAGGGCACACCTGTGCAATAATCATGCTGACTAATCAGCATCTTGATATGCCACACCGGTGAGGTGGATAGCCCACTCTACATCCCTCCGCGGCAAAGGAGAGTTTGTATGTTTGTGTTGCTCACTAACACAGATATAGACAGATTTGTGAACAATATTTGAGAGAAATAGGCACTTTTGTGTACAATTAGACGTCTTACATCTTTGAGTTCAGCTCATGAAAAATGGGACAAAAACAAAAGTGTTGCGTTTAGAATTTTGTTTTTCCGTGTGTGTATGTATATATATATATATATATATACATAGTATTAGTAACAATTTGTAATAAGATCTCTTACTGCACCTTGTTGAATAAAAGTACGGATTTTACTTACGCAGACTTGAATGGTGATGTATCAGTTTCTTGTCACATTCAAATTGGTTGTCATATTAATGGAGATTTGTGGAGATTCAGTGCATTGTGATTTACACTAATATGAACGCATTGTTTGCAAATTGACTGTTAGGATAAACACTTTGCACAATTTATTATCTGTAATATCACTGTTGCCACTAGATGCCTGTATAGCCCTATGTAACAATCCCCAGTGGCTAAGACATTGCACACACATACATTTACTTTTATTCCTTTGGATGCATCTTTAGACTTAGCCAGTGGCTATACTTTTTTGTCTTTATCTGTTTTTTTTGTTCAATTTTGTCAGTTATTGTATTTTCAGTCAAATATAACACCCTTTTTTACCTCGAAAAAAAAAAAAAAAAAACTAATATAAAAGCCCTCATCAGTGCATAAAAGTAATCGATTCTGCTACTTGTTCCTTTGCTACTCATGATCGTGTGAACTTCCCCTTTCAATAATGCGATATTCTTCCCTCTGTGTATGACGCTGTTCCCAATAAGCGCTGTTGGAAGCGAATTAATTGATTCAGCATTTCGACACTTCCATAAGAATGCGTTAAATTTGACAAAGCGGTTTAATAAAGGATGATGTATTGATCTTGTGAAATAGCTAATTTTACTACACCAATATTTTTTGATTGGCTGTTAAAGTTTGTTGGGAATATTACACGACACACTGATCCTTTAACAATGCATTGTCACAAAACCCCCCACAACCCCCCCACAACCATTTTGGACCGTTTCAAACATGCTTTCTCGAACTTTCCACAAAACTGCCCTGTTGTATTGTACCAGTATTTTAAATTGGCCTTTGAACTTGGCTTTATTGCATGTCAAAAAAAGCCTTCCCTTGCCAAAGCACTGACGACCCAAAAACTAAAAAGTGGATCCCATTGCAAGAAACAAAACTAATCCACGTCCAGGCACTCACATAGCAGGCAAAATATAAAAAGCCTTTATTGTGCGACAGGGCTACATGTTAAAAGACACCAACACGTATCAGCCCAAACAGGCCTTCTCAGGGTGTTAGACAATAGAGGATGAGAACTAGTTAAATAGATACACCTGTGACTACATTTTCAAAATCTAACCACTAGATGGCTCTTAGAGACCAAAATACAAATTCACATTTCTCCACGTTTTCTTTCATTTAAAATGTAAAATGTCAAAATATATCTAGTGAATACTTAGGCTATCAGTTTCAGTTGATGATACTCGTCGTAGGCAGTTGAAAGGCAAAGCCGAAAGTCAGTATCTGAATCAAAAATCAATCTTATGCCCATGAGCTATGAGTCGAAGTTTGCAGAGGATTTCGACGAGTGAGTTGCTGATATTATGCACATGTGTTTGTATCACTGAGGAACTGAACGAGCCTGATGCGCAATACAGGTTTCTTTAATAACAAACAAAACATAGGCTACTGGAGATATGCTAATGAATCATTTCATTAAAAAGCCCTAGATTTTTATTAAAACATGGAAAAACCTGAATTTTAACATGGTTTATTGTGCATGCAGATCATATTTTAGGTTGTTGAGCTAAATCAAATGATTTTATAAGTCATGTTTAGACTTTTTCCTTTCCAAATACATCAGACATGTAGAAAATAATTAGTTTGTGCATAAATGTGTGCTGTAGGTTTGAAACGTATCCAAGATGTAGGCTACTCAGTATTGGTCAGTCTTATGCAGAGCCTGGCATGATTGTGACAGCACTGATCTATATCAATTCTCCATTATTTGTTTTTATGAAAAACCTCATTATTTTCAGAAAAGATTGTTTTAACGACAATGTTTTATTGTCACAAATGCATATATCTTTTAAATGACACTATCTCGTTAAGACATTTTTTGTAAAAAAAAAAAAAATGTTGTGTAAAGCGCTACACAAATAAATGTGAGTTGAAATTATGAATCATTTCTCAGGCTGAATATCAAGCGTGGGGCATCTGTTGAGGAGTGTAAGTGCAGGGAGGGCTCTGTGCACACGTCAACACAGACACTGATTTAATTATTACTCGTGAAAATCACATCGTTGTGCTTCAAGCTTTGCGTATGTGTGTGTGTGTGTGTTGGTGTGTTTTGTGAGTCTACACTCATAAAATGTCAGAGATGTGTTTTTACTGGAAACAAATCATACTACAGTACTTTGTGTAAGAATTTGCAAATATATTATAGGTTCATAGATGTTTTTATTGAGCCTTTTATTTTTGCATACAAATCATCAGGGAAAATACAGTTTAAGATGGTGTTAATTTGAAAAACATGAATGAGAGACTTTGTTAGAAAGTTTGTTGGTTTGTAAGTAATGCAATTATTATCTCAATTAACTTTGCAAAGTCATACTTTAGTATTAATTGTAATAAGCACTTTAAACCATCCACTGTCTACAGTTTCTACAACAATAATCCCAGTTGTCTTCTCTATCTGTGTAGCACCACAGGTAATCTTTATTACGGTAGCCACAGAGGTGTTTATGCCTGCAGGTTTGGTCATTAACAGTTGAGTAGCAATCATCAGAAGTACAGCACATAATTGCCTTCATCATCCGTGTAGCACCATGGCTTTTATTTACAACATTTGGCACAGGCGTGATTGCTGCGGCACTACTTTCCATTTATAGCTTTACTGCGCCTCAGTGAAGGGAGGCTGCAGTAATCCCAGTCATCTTTAATGTAACCAAGGCTAGTCTTACACCAGTAGTAGTCATAGTCATATGTGGCACAGGGGTGATCATACAAGCACCTCTGTCCATTATCAGTGAGGCTGATGCCTGGGCTTATATTAATTAATTTCTTAAACGCCTCCTTAACCTTGTTTAATTTATTATTGTCACCAAAACAATCATCAGCAAAAATCTTAATTGACTGCTGGGTTCCTAAGTGCGACCTCAGCTCATAATCATTATAATCCTTATCTAGCTCTAAAACACTCATCCGGCGTATGCCAGGCTCTGCCGGATCAATCTCTGAGAGCTCACTGTAGAGTCCGCTGAGTTGATAATTCAGGTCTGAGACACTCATCAGGCGTATGTCAGGCTCTTCTGGGTGGTTTCTTCCAATGTAGCCAAAGGATAAGGACTTTCTGTCATCAGTGTTGTGTTCATAACAGACGGCCGTCCAGATGTGAGAGGGTACTGACACCCTTTCCGGCTCTTCAGAGGTTCCCCTGTGTGGTATCCGTACATTGGGATCAGGTACTGTACCTGTGACAATGTAGGCTGTTGCAGAATAACCATCCCTCTCAAGCATGCCTTTTAAGAATCTCCTCAGCGTGCTCTCCCAGTTCCTCCAGTGTTTTTGGTTGAAACGCTCTTTCATAGGTGCAGCGTTGGTCAGTGTGAACGTTGCTGTACGGCCGTCTCCGCATTGGAAGAAGTTGGGGTTCAGGTGTCCACGATCATATCCCGTGCCCCTGTAGTCACTGCTGATGGCTTGATTTCTTTTACATAAAGGTTATTTATTTATTTTGATTCTCACGGACCCTATGATAATTGGTGATCGAGGAGCGGAAATCTGGCAGAAGAAATATTATTTAGATGGCCATTGATGTTTTATCGCTTGTAAGAAAAACTTGAGGGTGTTTCTTCCTTCTTATTTCATAGGGTGTATTTTCTACTTTTTGCAATGCAGACGGTCCTCCAACAAAACAAAAACGACCCTATAGGTCTTTTTTGCAAGCACCTTATTAACGACCCTATATTTACGTTTTAAAGTTTAGTGCCCTCTAGTTGGTGTAAAAATATAATGACAGTGTCTTGTTGTGTCTGTCGTCATGAAATGACGTATGACTGTCATTACCAATCAAAATGCGTGTTTATTTAAATGCAATTTGTGGACTTTTTACATGGTCCAACCCAATCTCACGGCAATTTGTACATATTTTACTAGGTGGCTAATTCATACGAATTTGTGCGAATGACCACACCTAACCCTGCCCCTAAACCTACCCTCACAGAAATCATGATTTACAGTGCATATACATTTTATGAGCACGTGCGTTCTCTGGGATCGAACCCATGATTGTCGTATAACGCAATGCTCTACCAACTGAGCTATACGAAACCCGAATTATAGAGTACAAAGTATTAATATGAAAGTGTCCTGTTGCCGATAGAATATGCTCTGATGGGTCGTATTTCAGGGATTTGGACAAACGACCTATGCGGGTGTATTGGTTGGAGGACATGTTGCTGCAATGACAAAACAAAGTAATTTAATTACAAAATAAATGTAACTGTAATCCATTACAGTTACTGAGAATAAAATGTGTAATTAAATTGGTTATTTATGAAAATGTTAATGATTACAAAGGAGGTTACATCTGAATATTTACATACACATACAGATTGAATTGATTTCTTTCCCAAATTGCACTGCATGAGCATTTTACAGTTTCTTTTGAGAAAACCATCATCATATCATATACAAACAGACACCAATGTTTCAAAAAGTCACCAACTGTTTTAGGACATGTGCGTATTTGATAACTTTTATTTCCTATTTGATGTGTATGCTTTATTTATTTTTTTAATTAACTGTTTTTTCCGCAAGGCATTGTTAGATGCCAGTGTTTCCTGCATGCAAATATTTGATTTCATAAACAGACAACATAGCCGGTGTGGTGCAGCGCGCGCTATACTCTTATTACCTCCTAAATCTTCATGTTGTGGGTAACCTCAAGAATGTCGTGCTCCAAAGTAAAGGAGCTAAAGTCTTGATTTTGTGGTGGCTGTGCTTTAAAATTCAATTATTTTAATCTTAATTCAAGTGATGAAGGATTCTGAGAGTCTGACAGTAATCGGTGTTGAATACTAGTAAGGTTAAACCTGTCTGGTGTAAATGTCTGAAAATACACAATTAACACCTGCAGAGGGAGAGCATTAGGAATTTAGAAAAGTAATCAAAAGTAATCAGTTACATTAATAAAGTAATTGAAATAGTTACACTACATTTTAAATAGGGTAACTTGTAATCTGTAACCTATTACATTCCCAAAGAAATCTTCCCAACACTGATAGTCAGTCACCTGTGGCTCCAGGTGCCAGATGTTTGATCCTCCAGTGTCGATTGAGCATCTAGGGTCCAATGTGTAGGCGCTGTAGAGAGGGATCTTGTGATGAACCGAGTACAGAGTAGCATAATGTAAGCTCGAGTACCAATCAGTAAAATCATATTCTTCCTTTTCCAGCTTCTGACAGATTTTCATGGCATTCTGATCCATTCCTCTTGGTTCTGTGTGTCTGTAGAAATGCCATCCACACGCATCAAAGCTATCGACCACTAATGCCTGAGCAGTGAATGCTCTCAGCACGACACAGGTGAGCAGACCCAGAACAATCATGGTGTGAAGCTGCTCCTGTGTTATAGAGCAGAGACCGCAGAAGCGCCGCAGCTTTAAACAGTCACTGTCAGTGATGCTGTTGTGGGAGTGACTGAAATTAACTAATGAGGAGAAATGAGGAATGTGATGGGACCTTTCTTCATCATGGTTACGGGACTAATTTTAGAGCTGCCACATGTACAGAAACATGGATTTAAAATAAAACATATAGAGGAATATACTAATGTTGCTCAATAGTATGAATGCAGTGTTTGCAGTTTCCACTTCAGTTTTCTGATACATGTTGGTTCACTTCTGCATTTGGAGCTGGGTTTGTTTTTTGAAAGCATCTGTTTTTCCTCTCACTCAGGCTCTGTCTACATTAGTCTGGATGCATTTGAAAATGGCATTTATTTTAAAACGCTCTCCGTCCACATTAGCATTTTCCAAAAGCTTCTCATCTGTAAAACGTTAAATTCGCTGAACTATGCATGTATAAAAGCTCACACATATTTGAGTCTGATCTCTGTAATGTTTCCACTCCAGGGCTTACAGCTCCAGCTTCACTCTCACTAGAGAGAGAAACACACTCTGAGGCCTTGTTCACTGAGACGGCATTTTTGTCAAGGAAACCAGAGCTGTTTGGAAATGTGAACATGCTTTGGGTTCATTTGTGACTGGTTTTGTTGGTAGAAGACATACATAAACAAACCAGTGGCATCTCTGGCTCTTTATTTCTGGTCTAACCCAACATGAGAGCGCACACAGTCATCTCTAATCATTTAATCTCAGCACAAAACACCAATAACATGTGCATGTCATAAAGCTCAGGAGGTTATGAAAGTGAATCAGAAAATCACCAAAGGCTGTGAATATTATCTGACTCTGCTCCAGGGGTGTCTCTAGGTCCTTTTTAGGGGGCTTTAGTCTCCTTCAAGCACTCGTCAGCCATCATTTCTGCTCAGCTCCTCCCCGGGTCAGCATTATTCACATTTTTGAAAAATGATCAGTGTTTTCACATTTTCAAACAGCTCTGTTATATCTTGGCATCATTGTTGACGATGTCCTATCTTTTGGCTCTCATATTACTCAACTGAAGAAAAAAATGAAAATTAAACTTGGGTTTTATTTTAGGAACAAGTTTTGTTTTTCATTTAATGCAAGAAAGAAATTAGTTTCTGCTACATTTTTATCTGACGTAGTGTATCAGATTGCACCATCATATCTTCTTTCTCCTTTAGATGCTGTTTATCATGGTGTTCTGAGATTTATATCAGATTGTAAACCCTCAACTCATCATTCTACCTTGTACAACAGAGTAGCTTGGCCTTCTTTGTCTATTAGGAGAAAAATGCACTGGTATTTAATTATTTATAAAGCCACCTTGGGGATGTTGCCTTAATATCTTTGATGTCTTATACAACAGAAAATTGAGAAATATTTCCTTAGTTCGCAAAATTGTTATACTGTCTCTGTTCCTTTTGTTCGATCTGAACTAGGTAAGAAGGCTTTTATGTATGCAGCTCCGTCTGACTGGAATCTTCTTCAATCGAAATTGAAATGACAAAATTTGCTGTGTTTGGATCATTTTAAAACAATAATGCGGCAAATAGAAGATGACTCAGTGATATGTAATTGTTTTAAGTGTTTTTAGTTTGTTTGTGTTGTGTAAATCTGTGATGAAACGGATTGTATTGCTGCCCATTTTGGCCAGGACACTCCTGTGAAAGAGATGTTTAATCTCAGAGAGCCTTTTCTGGTTAAAATAAAATAAAAAACAAAAAAAAAAAAAAAATATATATAATATATATATATATAATATTTATTTCAGCGTGCTCTTCAGTCCGCAGCACTAGCATCAGATGCTAGGGACAATGTGTGCGCATTTATTGATAGATTGTTATGATGATATGGTCTTTGTCATAAATGCAGTTTATACATTAATGTGATGCGGGAGCATCCACTGTCAAGTTTCATCTGCATTTAGCCCTCATTGTTTTCCTCCACTGAAAACAGAACGGGAGGACATAATTTTCCAAATTTAAATGTTAACTTAAAATGTATTATTGTGGCTGTTGCATTAAATTAAAATATTGTCCAGAAATGATTAAAGACACAATCACACTGTAAAACTGATTTCTTGTTTAACCTAAATTAAGTAGCCTAACATTTAAATTTAAAGATCATTTTAACAAAAAATCTGAGTTGATGCAAAGAAGGAGATTAGATTCAACAGAAACTCAAAATAGTATGATATCTGATCAACATCTGTGAATCTGAGCTGATTTGACAGAAGAGTTGTGAAATGTTCTTTTACGGTGCAGTGACAGACAGCATTCAGTCAATTAAACTGCTGTAATCAGAGTGAATTACAGAGACAGAGAAACAGCATGTGGAGTAGGGCTGTGCGATTTGGGGGAAAATATCAAATTGCGATTTTTCTAACATATTGCGATTGCGATTTGATTTTAAATTTGCAAAGTCAAGCTTCAACTCAATATTGCCAATAATGTGCAGCACAGTAATGGGTATCATTACCCTGCTGAAAAAAACAATAAAAACCATCACAGAAATTCTTATAGTTTCCATTAAACCATTACAAAATTCCTTTTTGTTTTGGGCATTATACCAATAGGAATTACTGTTGTTCTATTGGTTACCATCTGCCAGATTACATCCCACCAATAGAATCCATCAAATAGACACCATTATAGTTTACATTAAAACCAACACAATTCCCATTATAACCCTGAAATCCATTACATTTGTTATTGTGTTTTGGGAGTGGTTCTATTGTTTTTTTTCAGCAGGCAAGATTATAAATGGTATAACTACTTTTACAGAATTAACTTAATTACTGAATTTCACAGAAAATGTTTATTCTGCGCGAGTCGACACAGGTCGACTTATCCATCGACTTATCAAGCCTCGACTTATCAAGCCTTATCCATAATGCCAGATGCGCTCGTGAAGACTTGCGGAGCCGGGTGCGAGTATAAACCAGCATTATCTCTCTTCAACATGCTTCGTGATGCAGCACGCTGACGGCTCGTCAGAGAGGAGTGAGTATGAGGAGCATTCACAGACACAGGCTGTGTGTGCGCTCTTCTGAAGTGGGAATAGCCAACATGCATCATAAACTTATTTCAAATTAATCTGTTGGGGATCAACGTTCATGTACTAACAAAAACATCTAAGAATGTATCTTTTATTCTCCAGTACTGAAAACAGAACCGATACGGGAGCTTTTGATGCTGTGACGCAGCTCTTGCAAATTACCTTTTTTGTTCGTTGTCTGTCATTTCGAAGCTTAAGTTGCAGACGGTTTTCTTCAGTTTTAATTTGCCTAACTATCGATCTGACCCAGTAGACGCCATAATCCCACTCGGTCTCTCTCCCGTCCTGCGGGGGGGTTTTTTTTATGGTGGGTGTTTACGCAGTTGGCTAGAGCAGTGCTGATTGGGAGAACGGAGGTGCGTTCTCTGTTGGTTAGTAAGACTGCAACTCAAGGCAGTCATGCATATGCTCTGGAACAAAGTAATATCGTGTCCATATCGCATGCTTTGCCATTAGGAAATCGCAACGTCTCAAATTTCGATTTTGATTAATCGCACAGCCCCAGCAGCTGATTATGGCATTTATAGTCTTAGTGTTACGGGGCAACCGAGACGAGAAATGTGCGGATCCATGAGTAAAGCTTTATTCTAAAACATAGTCAAAACAGGCAAGAGTCAGACAATGGCAAACAGGTATATAAAGTGCAAGACAGAAGAGTAATCCAAAACGGGCGTGGTCCAGGCGAGGAATAAACAGTATCCGAACAGGGTGAGACGAGAGGGGTAATCCAAGACAGGCAATATACTTCAGGGTAGGCAGAGAGCATACAGAAACGAGATATACAGGCTAGGCTCAAGACACAAATGACTAAGGCAATAAACAGGATTAAACTAGACTTTGACTCAGAACTAGAAACTCAATCGCTAGACACAACACCACACACAGCTCGATCTGATATCTCTACACAGCATGCCCTCTCTCTCAGTACTAGCTGTACCACACCGGTGGTGTGCAACTGTCATCTATATCAAGTGGTGTTTTGGAGCAAACGTGGGTGTGATTGGGGGGTCAGGTGACCTGGGGAGATGGCAAGGGAGCGTGGAAATGTAGGCCAGTGTGTGATGATGTGTAACAGGCTTGGTATGAGAGTCAATATAATGGGAGGGCGACCTCTGGTGGCAAGCGGACGGAAGTTATGGCGACGTCGTGTGGACCCACACACCCACACACACACATGTGGTTTTTGATGTCCCTTTGACTTATAGAAGTATATTTTGGTCTTGCCCCCTCCTGAAGCCAATTATTCTTGTTGTTCATTTCAATATCTTATGTTATGAGTTACAGATAAATCTATTGACAGTGATCTTGTTGTTTGTGGTGCTGTGGCAGGACAGACTAGTGCTCTTTAAATCCTTAATATTGTTGTGTCCCTTGAAACTCCAGGACGTGTATCGGATGTAAGGCCCCGATCAGACAGAACATGTTTTTTAGGTTTGAAAATGAGCAAGGCTCATCAAAGTACTACCCTGTTTTTTTTTTGGTTGACTTTTTTAATTTAGAAAAGAGCAGTGTACTGTTTTAAAAAAAAAAAATTTTTTATGTTGTTCACCGAATCAGCTGTCCAGTTACATTTATACTCGTCTCTTCTCTTTTTTGGTTCTTCTTGTTCCTCTTTCCTTTAGTGATGCTGCTTGTTACCAGCAGGTGTTCATTACTAATGCTTAATTATCACTTAATCACACAGTAACAGGACACAGATCAAGAAAGATCACAACTCTGCTTAACATGTAATAACATTCACACACTGTGAAGAAACCTTAGATTAAATATTACCATTAATAGACAAATATCTATAGGTCACTGTAACAAAGCACACAACCAGCCCAGCTTGCAAATAAATAATTATATAATTTGAACATTGTTGGATCAGCCTCATAAAAATGCTGCCTGTTTAGACTTCTTTTAGAAATATATATGTTATTTTTTTACTTTTTACTGTAACCTACTTAATGTTTCAATATGCTAATTTATTTTAGTTAAGTATTAAGACTTTTATTCTTATGCTGACACATTATAAATATTTGAGTTGGGATCAGTCCTAGAGCTCTTATGGACTGTGCTGATCAGCTATACAGAGTCATTGAGCTTATTTTTAACATTAATCTGTGTTTGAGAAGAGTACTGGTTCTGTAGAAAATATTTTGTGTGATGCCTGTACCAAGACTTCCACCCATAAACAACCTAATAACTATAAGCTGGTTGATTATAATAAAATCTGATGAAAACACTGGGGAGATTGGTCATTGACAATCTTCAATTATTGGTGTATTTAGATCCATTACAGTTTAAGTCAAGTAGCCTTTATTTCTATAATGCTTTATATAATACAAATTGTGTCAAACAGGACAGTAAAGTTTCAATTCTGTTGTAAAGCAGCTCTAGAAAAAGGATAAGAGGAAACAGTCAATTTTTCAGTTAATGTCAGTTCATTGTTGGTTCAGTTCAGTTTAATAATAACTGTGTAAAGGTAATCAATTATGGAATAAGTTTAATTCAACTATAAATAAGCCCTGGAGAAAACAGTGATGTCATCATCCAGCTCAGTTCAGTTTAAATAATATCTTTGCAATCAAGTCAACGATATCGCTGGAAGTTAAGTGTCCCCAACTAAGCAAGCCAGAGGCGACAGCGGCAAGGAACCAAAACTCCATCAGAAAATGGAGAAACCAGGCTCAGTCGGGGGTCAGTTCTCATCTTGTCTATAAACCAGGTGTTGGAGTAGATGACACAGTCATATTTCTTCTGCAGCGATCTCTTTCCCATTTGGAGGTAACTGGAAGTATGTCTGAGAGTTATCGGTTTTGATTCTTCTAGTACATTTAATACCATTCAGCCCTCACTACTTAAATTTAAGATGGAGAGAGCTGGTGGGCATCCTAACCTGGTAATCTGGATAACTGACTACCTCACCTACAGACCCCAGTAGCTCCAGGACTGTGTCGGATGTTGTGAAGTGAAGTACAGGAGTCCCACAAGGAACCGTTCTAGCTCCCTTTTTATTTACCATGTACTATTACGTTACGCAGAAGACGTAACTCAGGGAGAAGAATTGGTAAATAAATGATGTTATTTTGTTTTCTTTGTGCTCAAAAATTATTCTCGTAGCTTTGCAAAACTGAAGTTGAGCCACTGATGTCACATGGACTGTTTTACCAATGTCCTTACTATGTTTCTGGGCCTGGGAACATTGCAGTTGCGTTGCTGTCTGTGGGAGGGTCAGAGAGCTCCCCGATTTAATCAAAAATATCTTAATTTGTGTTCCGAAGATGGACGAAGGTCTTATGGGTTTGGAACAACATTTTTGGGTGAACTATCCCTTTAAGATTAAGGTGATTCATTTTGTGGATTGGTGCACATTGGATTTCCTTGAGCTTAATGCTAGTAAAAGTAAAGAAATTGTAACAGATGTATGAAAGAAACGCATCAGATTGTCCCTGTAAATTTATGTGTTGCTGCCGTGACATACGAATGCAACGGCTCCTCCCAAACAGCAATGCGTCAAATGGCTTTCTTCAGTTGCACTTCTCCACCCTGGTGACAACGAACTCATGTTGAATCACAGAGTTTTTTGTGGAACTCTAAGAATCTGTTAAGAAATATTTCTTAGATGGCGAGGAATGCTATTGTTTTTGTGTTGTTTCACTTCTGCATCAGTTCCAAGTTTGAATCAAAAGGAGAAGAACTACATGAGCTTGAAGCATTTCGCAATTTTGTATTTATTTTCACTATCGCATCTATAAAGACAGCCTTCGTGCTTTCAATGTGGAACTAGGCAAAGCTAGACAGTCTTTCTTCTCAAACCTTATAAACAGTAACTTAAACAACACTCGCATTCTTTTTGCTACTGTTGAGAGACTGACAAACCCCCCAAGTCAGATTGCCAGTGAAATGCTCTCTCCGACAGCAAATGCAATATGTTTGTTTCCTTGTTTTCTGAGAAGATCATTAATATCAGGAAGGCTATTAGCACATCCTCAAGTTATGCAGATTTCAAGACAGATTCAACTGCAATATCAAAAGAAGATACTATGTCTGCTTTTAAAGAAATTGATAGCAAAATTTTGGAAGAAATAGTACAGCACCTTAAATCGTCAACCTGCCATCTTGACACACTTCCCACATATTTTTTCAAAAGGGTGCTTAACTGTTTGGAAGCAGATCTCTTAGAAGTGGTGAACGCCTCACTTCTTTCTGGGACTTTTCCAAACTCCCTGAAAACTGCTCTTTTTCAGAAGGGTTTTTAACACTGCACTCTTGAGAACCATATTGAGCAACTATAGACCCATATCAAATCTTCCTTTTATAGGCAAGATTATTGTAAAGGTAGTCTTTAATCAGCTGAACAAATACTTAAACTCAAATGGATACCTGGACAATTTTCAATCTGGTTTCCGACCGCATCACAGCACAGAGACAGCACTCATTAAGATAATAAATGATATTTGCTTAAATTCTGAATCTGGCAAAATATCAGTGCTGGTACTACTAGATCTCAGTGCTGCGTTTGATACTGTCGATCATAACATACTACTAGAGAGACTGGAAAACTGGGTCGTGCTTTCTGGGATGGTAATCAAATGGTCATACTTAGAAGGGAGAGGTTATGTGAGTATAGGAGAGCACAAGTCTTAAGTGGACGTCCATGACATGCGGAGTCCCACCAGGCTCAATTCTTGCACCGCTCTTGTCTAGCCTGTATATGCTCCCACTAAGTCACATAATGAGGCAATTGGTTTCTATCACAGCTATGCAGGTGATACCCAGATTTACCTAGCCTTATTTCCAAATGACTACAGCCCCATTGACTCCCTCTGCCAGTGCATTGATGAAATTAACAGTTGGATGTGCCAGAACTTTTTTCAGTTAAACAAGGAAAAAACTGAATTTGCATTTGGAAACAAAGATGAAGTTCCCATGGTGAATGCATACCTTGACTCTAGGGTTTTGACAACTAAAAATCAAGTCAGGAATCTTGGTGTGATTCTGGAGACAGACCTTAGTTTCAGTAGTCATGTCAAAGCAGTAACTAAATCAGCATACTATCATCTCAAAAACATTGCAAGAATTAGATGTTTTGTTTCCAGTCAAGACTTGGAGAAACTTGTTCATGCCTTTATCACCAGCAGGGTGGACTATTGTAATGGTCTCCTCACCGGCCTTCCCAAGAAGACCATTAGACAGCTGCAGCTCATCCAGAACGCTGCTGCCAGAATTCTGACTAGAAAATCTGAGCATATTACACCAGTCCTCATCTCCTTACACTGGCTTCCAGTTATATTTAGGATTGATTTTAAAGTACTTTTACTCGTTTATAAATCACTCAATGGCCTAGGACCTAAATACATAGCAGATATGTTCACTGAATATAAACCTAACAGACCACTCAGATCATTAGGATCAAGTCAGTTAGAAATACCAAGGGTTCACACTAAACAAGGGGAGTCTGCTTTTAGTTATCAGCTTCCAGAAGAGATCAGATGTGCTAAAACATTAGTCACATTTAAATGCAGACTAAAAACTCATCTGTTTAGCTGTGCATTTACTGAATGAGCACTGTGCACTGTCCGAACTGATTGCATTATATTTTATGTATAATCATGTTCTATTCTTAACCGTTTTAAATTCATTTTAAACCTCTTAAATCAATTTTTTTTTTTTTTTTCAAAGTTTTTAAATTCCTTGTTTTATTGTTGTGATTATTTTTTTTAATTTATTTTATGTAAAGCACTTTGAATTACCATTGTGTATGAAATGTGCTATATAAATAAACTTGCCTTGCCTAAATTAATTTAGTTTGGCTTTTGTTTTAGGGTCAGTGTGGACCACATGAATAAATGCAATATTTTTCCTGGGCTGCAGCTCTTGACTGAATCAGTATATTGTGTACTCCGATTCAGTCACTAGTGAGGATCCTGGCTCACTACACATTGGGCTCTTATCACATTATAGACCTTCACGTCTGCTGGGATCTCATAATACCTAGAACAGAGATCACAATCTTAATTCCTGGAGGGCCGCAGCTCTGCAGAGTTTAGCTCCAACCAGCTCCAACTTGACACCTGGCTTGGACTTCTACGTAATCCTAGACCTTTGATTAGCTGGATCAGGTGGGTTTGATTAAGGTTGAAGCTAAACTGTGCAGAGCTGTGGCTCTCCAGGAACTGAGTTTGAAGGCCTCCTAGACGGCCACCGGGACAAGACCACAGGAGCCAGTCGAGTCCTCTGCACAATGTGACTTTGCTGCAGCCTGGAATTGAACTGCTGGTTCGTCTGGTCAGAGGAGAACTGGCCCCCCGACTGAGCCTGGTTTCTCCCAAGGTTTTTTCTCCATTCTGTCACCGATGGAGTTTTGGTTCCTTGCCGCTGTCACCTTTGCTTGCTTAGTTGGGGACACTTGACTGATTGCACAGACACTATTGGAAGAGATCAGACCTGGATGATGACTTTAGCTGTTATTTTCCTGTTTGACTCTGTAAAGCTGCTTTGACAATCAGTATTGTATAAAGCGCCATATAAATAAAGGTGACTTGATTTGAATAAAAGTGAGTATTCACACAATGGCAGTAAATTATGCATACTTTATTGATTTGCCCTAATCTTTGTTTTCTCTTGTAAATTGTCCTTTCTAAAAACCATACTGTGTGTCATAGCATTCAGCTTGAACTATATTTACAAGTCATGTAAATAAATCTGCAAACCAATTACTGAAAGAAATAATTACTCAAGTGACTAAACACTGGTGATGTAGAGCTGTGAAACTTCAGTAACTGTTGATTCCTGACTAAAATATTTCAGACCTGGAAGACTTTGTAATGTCATTGCAGTTTTAATGATTATGTTTGTTCGTGTACTTCAGAAATTCCCAAACGTTTGTCACAAAAACTCCTTAAAATAAAATATGTACTTGAAATATCTCTGAGGACGTTATTCTAATAATTTAACATTTGGCATGTTTACAGTTCTTTGATGTTGATTGATAATCACATTGACATGCAGGTAAACAAATACAATATTTTTATTTTTAGTGCTCAAGCACTCAAATTATTTTGATTAATTAAATTAATTATTAGCCTTTTATCAACTCACAAACCCACTGCAGTTCTTACATTAAACACTACACTACACCAAGGTTCCCCAATCTGTGTTTAATGCATTTACTGATGTAGATATCAATAAATGGCATGTGATAATCAAAATGTTACATTTAATGAAAAGTTTAAAACAAGTTGGATAAAAAGTAATCTAAAAGTATTTAAGTAAGTAACTTAGATTACATTACTAACTGACGGGACAAATGTGCTGGATTCTCCTGCTGGAATCACATCTGACTCTATTTGCAGCTTTTGCTTTGAATTTGAATGAAACTGATGTTGAAACTTAATTTTCTATGGTATTTTGTGGTTTCTACAGCAGCTCAACAATTTGTTTCTGAACTTCTACACACAAATGGTTCATTAAATGTTTTCAAGTTCCATATTTCTGCAAATATCTTCCATTTAATCTCACTCTCTTTCAGAAAGATAAGCCTCTGTTTATAGTTTTATTATAGTTTGGATTTATAACCATGGGAGCTATTTTACTCTGTTATTCATTTCCTCACACGCTTTCAATTTCTAATGCTAAATATTTGTAAATGTATCATCTAGAATGAAGGCCATACTGTTATAGAGCTGGAAATATAAAGATGAAGATGCAAGAGACGAGCACATGAAGCAGACGTGAAGAAACACACAGCAGACGAGTTTGTTTGCTTGGTCTCTATAAAGTTTAATTGAAGACAGAGTTGAATGAAGCAGGTAATAACTGACAGGTTAGTCTAGTTACAGAGTCTGACCTGTTGTTGAACTGAACCAGCGAGTATGACGATCAGTCCATTCAATCCCATCATGCATCAGCCCTCTGAATAACTGCAGGCCGCTAAAGCTCAAGCATCCATGCATTTGGCAAAACTCTCTCACGCAGACGAACATCAGGAGCAAAAGCACTTAGTGGTGGTTTAAATGAGGAGAAACTTCAGCTTGACACATGAAATCACATCAATTCACTGCTCCGCTTCATTACAAACAATCTGATCCTGATGGAGTTTCTCAAAGACGAGTAAAACCTTCAAATCCTGATCAATAAAACTAAATCTACAGATCATCAGATGAATGGCAGAGCATATGATCTGTTTATAAAGGAGCATGAGTTAACCGAATATAAATCATATATTTGAGCAAACACTCCAATATGAAACCGTGTGAATATCATCATTTAAAGTTAGCGACTGCAACAAACATTATTATAAAAATAAAAACGTTAAATGACATTCATCACAAATCACCTACCAATGACACACAGATCTGAATGATACAGTCAAAACAAAAGCAGTTTGTGCTCGAGAATCGTTTGTTATGTGGTTATTAACAAATGTAATTAATGTTTATGAAACTTTCACCATGTAACTGAATCTGATGCATTAATAACTCTGTGTTCACCAGTGCTGGCTAGATTACTTACAAACTCTAGTCTGTTACTGATTACAAAATTGTAGCATTAATGTAATCTAGAATACACAGTTCAGGTGATGTATTTGGACTACTTTAGCGTTACTTTTGACATTTTTTACAGCTTTAAATGGGAAAAATATATGACGATTAACCGACATCAAAGTACATGCAAATATGTTGTTAAATTATTTGAAATAAACTATAAATCTCAGGGGGACTTCAAGCAAATATGCAGATGCGTTAAAAACACTAATAAACATGAAAAAGCAATGACATGGACAAAGTCTTCCAGGTTTGAAATATTTATGTCAGCTATATATCGGCAGTGTTTAGTAACTTGCGTAATTATTAATCTCATACATATGACAATAACTCAATTCTAAATAATTTAATGCCATAGTGTGAATAATCTGTAATCATGTAATCTATAAAAAAGTAACTGTAATCTGATTACGAACATTTTAATATGTAATATCATCTAACTACAAGTACTAAATGTTTGGAATCCGATTACGTAATCCAGATTACATGTAATCAGTTACTACCCGGCACTGGTGTTCACTTGGACGTGTTCAGTGTGAAATCATATTAAATCGCACTAAAACACAAATGCATTCGCAGTATTTGTTCGTCTACATCAGCTGATCATATTTCATAACATTTCTGAGACTGAAGCTCATAAACGAACACAAACCCAAACACAAACGTCCGTTTTCATTCAGCCGCTGATGTTCCTCACATGAACCCAATACAGATATTAAAATGATATCCTAATTTAAAAACAAAAATATACCACAGATATGCTCATATAAAAAACAGATGCAGTGTTGAATAGACGAATGTCTTATAAATTATTGCATATATAATAATCCTCTAAAAGTGAATGGAGTTGAATGTGAATTGTTGGTTTGCTTTGACTGTATCCGTCCACAGAAGTAAGAGAAAGCCACTGATCTGACAATGACATAAAGACAAACGTGAGACGCTGATCGGTCACCAAAAGACACAGGAAGTCTCACGACAACACTTCCTGTTTCCGCTCCGTTTGGACCAATCAGCGCTCAGTAAGAGATCAGAGTGTGAGATGTTGTAAGGCATATTGAACGGTTCAGACATTAAACACACGCTCTGCCCTGAATCTCCAGTCTTTTGTTCTCCAGAGCCGCGTGGACTCTGAATATTGGTGGGTTTCATCCTGCGAGAGTTCAGCTTCATTGAATCAGGATGAAACTACATTCAGAGAATCAAACTCAACAGAACCGTGAGGAGAAGCGAGAAGAAGCCGAGAGACGGAGACGCCAGAGCGGCCGCACCTGCAAAAAACATCACAAAACGCTCTGATTTTACTCACTGACACACATTAGTGGCTTTAGTAATATATTTTGGCTTGATTAGTTTGGATCTGAAAGACACGTAACTTTCAGTCATTTATCGATATGACCGCACTGACTGACGCCATCGGTTGAGAACAAAACTTGAACTGATTTAACCTGGATGATGCACTATTGTCTTTGTATAAAGCACTATAAAGGTGACTTGACTTGTGTGTGTTTTTGTCATTACTCTGAATCAAAAGAGCCCAAACTTGAGTGTTTTGGCCAAACTGTTCAGAAGTTATAGGTCAAAATGTCAATTATTCATATCTCTTGACCAGTAGGTGGCGCTGTGCTGAAACTGCTCATGAATCCTCAGGTCTTGGTTATTATAGCACGTACCAAAGTTGGTCTGACTACGATAAAGTGTTGCGGAGATATAGCCTCATGTCCATTTTGGTGTCCTCTTTTGCCAAATTTGTTATTTGTATTTGCGCTATAAGAGAAGCACTGGGTCTGTCAAAAATCTTTTAAAAACTCATTTCCAAAAATGTCTGAAGATGATCTGAACCAGGTTTGGTGAAATTCAGATGAACTGTCTAAGATGAGTTAGAAAAAGTGGAGTTTCTAACTCTACTTCTAACTCTACTTCTAGTTATTAGCATAAACATGAGTGCAAATTTGAGATGTTGGTGCCGCTAAAGGGTTTGAGTTAGAGGCTCCAAATGTGCTGTGGTTAATGTTGATACTGTCCACTATCTGTGTGCCAGACGTCATAACTTTCCTGCAAGGGGTTTTATGGGCTCCCACAGACTCCCAGAGAGAAATTAAGAAAATTAATGATTACACAAGGAGCTTGACCGCTAAATAGTACAAAAAACTGCTTTTGAGTTTCCTCATTTGTAAGTTACTTTGCATAAAAAGCATATGCAAAATGAATAACCAGAAATTTGTCAAGTAGAATATTGTGTTTGGAAGTCTGTTTTAATTTATATTCTAAATGTAGCTTTATTTTATAAATTGTGTTTATATATTGTATTGTCATGTCATTGTTTATATGTTATTTGTGTATTATTTCAATCTAACAATCTAATCTAAATGTAAATATTATAATCGTCATGTTTCTAAATTTGATGGAGTCACAATACTTTAAATAATCAAGCATCTACTTGTTTGCTATCTGAACTATTTATTATGGTGTGGTTACTTATACCAGGATTATGTTCATTCAGAACAGAACTGAGTGAAACCTCATCTGAAGGCATGTGATCATCTGTGTGTGTTCCTGTCTGAATGATGGCTCCATCTACTGGTCATTCATGAGTACATCAAAACAGTGGATCTCATCATCGTTTGCTTCATGTGAGCGGCATTTGCACTGATTTTATGTATATCCTGAATGCAATGGATAAAAGCATCTGCATAAATACATATATAAATATCATGACAAACTGCTTCTGAATTTCCTCATTTGTAAGTCACTGTGCATAAAAGCATCCGCAAAAAGAATAGCTGTAAATTTGTCAAGAAGGATTTAGTTGATTTCCAAATGTTGTTTCATTGTCTTTTCATTGTTTATATGTCATTTGTGAATCATTGTGGATGATGAGTCCAAGAAAAATACTAAACGGACAGTAACATATAACTTATTCTAAATGTAAAAATCTTGTGTTTCTCAGATTGATGGACTTGCATTACAAACTATCAGCTACTTTTTTTTTGCTATCTTCATTATGCATGATCATGTGGTTACTTGTACTTGTAGGACTATGTTCATTCACACTAAATCCTCTGTGTGCTTCTTGAGTAACAGCTCCATCAGCTGGCCGTTCATGAGTTCGTCACTCATCTGCTTCATGTGAGCAGTGTTTGCACCGATTAAATCCTTTTTTCGAATGAAATGTTATTTGCTTTGAATAAAAGCATCTGCCAAATGCATAAATACATATACATATAATGACAAAATTCTTCATTTGTAAGTCACTTTAGCATAAAAGCATCTCCAAAATCTGTCCTCATGCTCTAATGTAAATGTGGTTTTACCTGCGATGCGCACTTGTGCGACGGCTCCGTCTCCTCCCTCGCTGTGCGCGCGCACCTCCACCAGGTAATCGCCCTTCTTCATGGGCAGATCGATGGACTGCTTCACTGTGGTGTACAGCACGCCGTTGGGCTGCCCCTCCGGCCTGTACAGGACCTGAGTGAGAACAGCACAGAACCCACCAGATTTACACACAAGCCACACATTTCTATAACACCAGAAAAGAGGATTCAGTGAAACCAAGATAAAAACTGAAAAATAATGCTAAACCAGGGACAGAGTGATTATTAAGGAGTGATATTTACCCCCTTAAACTGATTTCCGGGGGCATTTCTACCTTCCTAAGGACAAAATTCTTAATTTTACTCAATAAATGCACTTGGAATATTAAGCGACTTCAGGGCTGATACCAGTCAAATGAAATCGACATCAACAACATCCAGCTTTGCACTGCAGAAGTGGCACAGAAGCTGCATCAGAAGTGGCATTTAGATGGATTTACACAGACTGTTTAATGCAGCTCAGAGATGCCATGAATGCATTTACACTGCAGTTACAATTGCATGTATAACGTTATCAGATTAATGTTTTAAATTCAAAATATACTGAATATAGAACTATGAAATTATACTTTAACCACCACATATGAAAATATAACCACTACTTAGTGTTAGCAAATCACACAGTATCTTTGATGTGAATCCCTGATTTACTAATTTAACCGATTCATTTAAGCACACATTCTCATTGACTCAATAATCACCCATTCCTTCATCGCTCTCACTCACTCTCTCTCACTCACTCACTCACTCCTCACTCACCCACACACACACACACACCCCACACTCTCTCTCTCTCTCACACACACCCACTCACTCACTCACTCACTCACACTTACACACACACACACTCACTCACTCAACCACACACACACACTCCACACACAACACACACACACCCACCACACACACACACTCACTCACTGACCACACACACACACCACTCACACACTCACACCCTCACACCCTCACACACTCACACCACACACACACACACACACACACACACACACACACACACACAGGATTTTTATGGCCTCTAGTTGTTGTGAATCAGCTGCCAGCACTAACTAAACATCATTAAGCTCATCAGTGGCATGAGTTTGACACATGCAGCAGCAGAGGGAGACAGAGAGACAGAAAACCCATCCAAAACCTCATATTTCTGCAGGCTTTGAGTCGTACCTCTTAAACAATTACATATAAATGCTCATGCTTCAGCTCATATTTAATTAGTTATTCATATGCATGTTCAATTTTAACTCGAGTTCAAGTTCAGTTTTATTTCTAGAGCACATTTAAGCACGAAACAAGGCCGCCCAAAGTGCTGCACAACAAACAATGATATATAACGAGGAGAAAATCAGTAAACAAATAAAAACAAAAGCAGATTAAAACAATTTAAAGGCACATGTTAAAAGCCAGAGAGAAAACTCCATGAGTCCAGTAAGACAAACGCACTAAATCAGATTCAGAGACACTGAGCAGCAGGTAAAGGTGTTTTTCTGACCTTATATCCCTCCACCGTCGACTCGTTGGCCAGCGGCTCCACCTGCTCCCAGGCGATGTTGATCGTCGTGCCGCTGTAGTTCATCTTTGTGCCGACGATTTTAGGAGGCTGACTAGGAGCTGAGAAAAACACAATCAGATCAGAAAATAACAGTAACATAAATGCCAATTATTTATTTTTAACATAACATGTATTTATTTTTTCCCTCACACAGTAAAAAGTGTCCTAAAACACACCAGTTTGAAAGCCTGTGTTCTGGCTCCTATGGGACTTACGCGCTCTCTTGGTGTAGATTTTGTGGCGCTGGCTGGCGGGTCCGTATCCGGCGCCGTTATACGCCCGCACATCGATCAGGTAATGCGAGTTGGGCTTCATGTTGTCCAGACGCGTGTGGTTTTCTCGACTGGGAACCAGAACACGCTGTGCGGACGCCTCGTTCTCCACCGACTCCCTCCAGTACCGGACCTGAGAGACAGCAGGCCAGAAATTAACTTACTATTATAGTTTGTATTCATATTTTAAATTGGGTTTTATTTTTAAATTTTCCATTTTCTCTTTAGTTTAAATTTTAGTAATTCTGTTGTTTTATGTTTTTTAACTAGTTTACATTTTATTTATATGTCAGTATAGTTTTTTATTAATGTTTATGTATTAGTTTTAGTTCACTTAGTTTGAGTTATTTTAGTACATCAAGTACAAACTAAATGAAAATGAGAAATGTTGCCTTGGCAACTAAGCTGAAATAAAAAGTTTTTTTTTGTTTAGTTTTAGTTAAATATAAAGAAAAATGTTTTTGGTTTTAGTTTTAGTTGACTATGTCTGTATAATAACAAAAATTTATATAATAAAATATTATCTTTGCACAATAAATATTGGCTAAAAGCAACCCCCCACCCCACTTATTCCTCTTTAAAGATTATTTCCAGACTTTGGAAATCACTTCATTTTCTTCCTACATTTCTATATTTTAAGTGTTTTTTTATTTTTTATTTTTAAATCAATATTCATTTTTAGTTTGTTATTTTAGGAATTTTATTCATTGAAATGTTTGCTGTATATATTGTCATTTACTTCAGTTACAGTGTATTGCATGTAATGAGAAGCAAGTTCACGATAATAACCCAGCTGCTAAATGAACAACTTTAAACAAGAGGAAGTACATCAGCAAGTGAATTTGAGACGTGTGACAGTTCTGAGTTTAACAGTGAACTAGTGCTTTGTCACCTGGTATCCTTCAACCGTCTGCAGCTGTAGAGGCACCCAGGACACGACGGCTTCTGTGGCCGACAGCGTCCTCGCCTCGATGATGGTGGGAGCTTCTGCAGGAACTGAGATGGAAACACACGTCTGTAAGGTCACTAGTTCACGTGGTTTAATTCTGTAAATCTGCAGGCGTGCGTCACCCACCGTCCTGAGCGGAGTAGATGAAGGCGCTGACGCTGAACGGCCCTTCACCCTGACTGTTAAAGGCCTTCATCTTCACCTCAAACCTGGTGGACGGGGGGATTTTCGAGTCTTTGTGGACGTACTTTTGGGCCTGTGGATCGGTCACTGTCACCCTCATCCACTCGGGGTCGTTATGAGGCTTGAAGGCGATGATGTAGCCAAAATTACTGCCGTAGTAGTACTGCGGCTGGACCGGCTGCAGACGCAAACCACATCAAAACAGTTTTTGGTTTTAACCAAAGGCAAGATAGCAAAGGTGAATAGAGTAAACTCTTAAACTAATATATATCACCTTACTTCCCCAGCTGACGAATCATGACGCATTATTACATTTTGCATTACAAGCTGTTTAAATGTACAAATCAAATGTTGTTTAAATATAAAAATGATTCATTATCATCGTATAATACGGTTCAAAAGTCCTTGTTTGATTTTGTTGATATACTACCGTTAAAGGTTTTAACAGATTCTCTTTTTATCACTCCATAAATCCGAAAATACTGTCAACAGACAGAAAACATTTTCACCGTGTTTTTAGGAATAAAATGTTGTATAAATCGGTGTGAACGAAATATGAACAAACCCCTCAGTAAAAACCTTCAGAATATAGAGAGGAATAAAACTCTAAGTTTTGGTGTATGTCAGTGCAGCTGAAGTGGAGAAACACATTTAAAAAAATATGGATTGGTTGATTAAAGATATGAATTGAAATCTACAGACGCAAACAGATAAAGTGCAATGAAATAAACACTTAAATGTGCATTTAGATGACTTTGAAATTGAAATTGAAAGAGAGAGCTGCATTTGGTGAGGGATTTTTCTGATTTCTAGAATACACATGCCACTGGTCTTCATGTGAGAAACATGAGCACTGGTACCGTCCATGTGATGGTGAGCTCACGGCTGGTTCCTCCTCCTCCACCGATCTCTGACGGAGCCACAACAGGCCCTACAGAGAAAGTAATTACAGTAATTATGCTTGCTAAGGCATTGCTATGCAATTACTAGTTACTATGGTATTCTAGATTATTCCAGTGGTGCTACTGTATGTTGTGGGCGGTTACCCAGAATGCTGCTGGAGGACTAACACACTGATGCTTAATACTTAGTGTTAGTGGTTTAATCAGATCACTATCAGCAATAGTACTACTGAGGATGGACAGACACATAATAATACATTCAAAAACTGCCTGCACATTTTGCATGCCGGCTCCGTTTGGACCTGGTGGAACGTAAGCTTATTAAACTTGACTTCTGGTCATTTTCAACTAAGGAAAAGGAAAAGGACAAACTAACCCTTCCAAGTGCACACACACAGCAGTGACTGTTATTACCATGTTTTTACTGCATTTAGCCCCCTTTTTACTAATTAAAAATATGAGAAATTCTTTAAAATTTCCCATTATGCATGAATTATACATGAAAACCACTGCGATGCATTTCAGTATTCATGATAAACTTTATCTGAGTATATCATTATATGAAACTTATAAGAACAATCAATCTGAGAATTACCAGTATTAACTCCACTGGAATTAACAGAATTGAATTACATTTTTTTTTTAAACTTGTAACTCATGACTGCTCAAAAATAGTCCCGATTTATGAAACCTACATTTTCTAATAAAACAACATCAATATTAGTCTGGAATGCTTTAAAACAAAATATATTCCTTTCACTTGCATAAACTTTCACTTTATCATGAAAAGGTTCAGGCTTCTTCTTTTCAAACCTCTGTCCTTTATCAAATTCAGACTATTTAGTCTTTGAACTTTTCTTGTGCACCCCGCTGGGCTGTATTTCATTTGATATAGTTCATTTGTTATGCAAGTTACATCTAGTGTGTTGTTTATTAGCAGAATTCAGTCCTAAATGTGTGTGAGATGTAATAATGAGGCTAAATATATTTTACAAAAGTATTTTTTTAATCATAAAAAATAAATGATATGTATTTTGATAGTCTCATTTCTAAAGTTTGTTTCCTGAATGAAACCCTTGAAATTGTTATGCATTGCTTCCAGGTCAAAACGGGCTGAATGCAGTAGCTGGGTTAAACAAACACGTGAATGGCAATAAACCACAGGTGATTGTTTCCTCAGATGAGGACAGAAGGAGCTCACTGGCTTCTCTGGTGGTGATTGTGGGCGAGGGGTCGCTCGGGGGTCCGGTGCCCAGCGTGTTGGTGGCGATGACCCTGAACTCATACTCCGTCCAGGGCGTCAGATTGATCACGGAGGCCATTTCTGCATTTCCCTCCACATTCACTGGAGCTGAAGACACAGAATCACTGGATAATTACACAGACTCACTGGGACTGGTTTAGATCTAAACTAGTGCTTTAGTCAAGCCACACTTTATTAACAGATGCTTATCAAATTAAATAATCCCCTCAAATATGCAGAAAAGTATATTACCATATTACAGTTTTTTTTCAACTGCTTACACATTTTCTAAACTTTGCCTCTTTTTTACAAAACTTTACACACACATCCAAGAACCGCACACACAAAATGCAAAACGCCTCGCATCTCTTGCAAAATGAAGCACTGCATTCAAAATATCGCAAACACATCTCCAAAGCAAACATTTGTCTTACGTTGCAAACACCTTTGCCATAACATTGTACTTTGGATATATCAGATGCCCACAGTTATTCAAAACCCAAATCTCTTCTTTCATGAGCTCCTGTGTTCATTTCTGTTCAAGATTGAAAGTAACTGGCAGAGAGATGTTGAACGATTCACGGTAAACACGAAAGCAAGATTGAAACCAAACTTTTTTTTACCTGTAAGCATTTGTGGTTGTGAATACAGTATTACCCAGCATGTGTAGTTGTGTAGATGTGTATATATAGGCCTGGTGTAAAGCATGATGGGTTGGTGTTCAGTAAAGCACATGTGAGGAGTTAGTGTGTTACAGTATTAGTATTGGTTGTGTTTGAAAAAGGAAATCAAGATACTTCCTATTAGATTTGTGTGTGTTACATAGAGAATTGTGTGTTGTGTTTTGCAAAAAAAAGTGTTTTATGAAATTGCAAACCGAGTCAAAGGCTGAGAATCAGTGTATGGTTTTGCAGATTTGGTGTGTGCTTCTGCTGTTTGAGTGTCAGGTTTCAGAAACTGTGTGACAAGTAAAGATTTTGTGTGCAAGCAGTTGAAGAAAACTGTAATTATTCACACACACACTCATGTATCATCACTGAAGTGAAGTGTGGTAATGTACTCACAGGTGGAGGCGTCTCTCCAGTCCTGCTGCGCTCGCACGTCTCTGTACTGGATGCTGTATTTGGAGATGGGACTCAAGTTATCCGTCCCGTGACTCCAGGTCACCCTCACGCTGCTGGTCATCACCCCGTCCACTCGCACACCTCCAGGAGGACCTGGGGGACCTGAGGATGAGGAGACACGGGAGCTAGTGATGTACACACAATCTGAGATACGGGGTACATCAGCAGCTCAGCTCACGAAGACCTAAGGTTTATGTGAAGATAAAAAGCCTGTCTGACCTCTGACCACCAGCTCCGCGGAGACCGTGACGTTGTCCACCGGCGTCTGCGCTGTACAGCTGTAACGTCCCGCGTGTCTCAGCTGTGTGTTACTGATCAACAGCTCTGAGCTGGACGTCCCGGCCTGACCAACAATCATTTCAATTAATACACTTGCAAAATACACAAGACACCTGTTCACACCATCAGCAATGACTGTAATGATAACTATAACCTTGCATTCACATTTAGTCATTTAGCAGACGCTTTTATCCAAAGCCACTTACAAATGAGGACAACAGAAGCAATCAAAACCAACAAAAGAGCGATAACATGCAAGTGCTATATGACAAATCTCAGTTAGAGTATGTTTTTGTTATGGTTATCAATATATTCATTATTATAGTTATAAACATTATAGTTACTACTGTTATAATTATTAGTATAGTTATTGTGACAGTTATCATTATAGTTACCAATATCGTTATACTTATCATTATAATCATAATTACTGTTATACAGTAGTTTCATCCTACTAATTGTCATAGATAAAAGTAGCATTAAAGTTTTCATAAGTAGCATTATGGTTACCTTTATAGTTATCATTATAATTATAATTATTATAGTTATCGTTATAGTTGTCATTAAAGTTAAGGCATCCACAATGGTCCTATTAATGAAGAGTCTTGATTCATTAAAACTAAATAAATAATTATCAGATGTTTGTCATCAGTATTAAGCAGCTGAAGACTGAAATGACCGTTTTGCGCTCGTAATGCTCTCTGTCTTGGTCGAAGTCGATGGCGCGTGCGTCGAGGGACCAGATGAAGGTGAGGTTGAGGGTGGGGTCATGTGACGCAGCGCACTCCATCCTGGTGCTCTCGCCCACACTGATGTCAGCGTTAGACGGAGCCAGAGTGATCTTCGTGGCGTCTGAGGAGAGAGACACTCGTTATGCTCTGAATGCAGGAGAACGCCTCTCACTTCTGCTGAGGACTGTCAGTCGCATGCTCAGATGCTTATCCATCACATCACACACAACCAACAAACACAAACTCAGCTAGATTACAAACTGTGGCGTTCATGTGAGAAAAGCCCAGCAAGAACGTCTGAAGTAGGTTTTAAAGATTAAAGTTAGACGGTTTTAATGCCATTCAGTCTGTCAGACAAACAGATGTGTTCTGGATGGTTGCTATGGAGGTTGCTAGGGTGTTTGCTATGCAGTTTCTGAAGTATTCTGGGTGGTTACTCTGCTAAAGTGTTCTGAGAGGCTGCTGGGTTGTTGCTTTGCAGATGGTAGCCTGTTCTGGATGGAGTATTCAGTGTGGTTACTAGATAGTTTCTATGTTCTGAGTGGATGGTGGGGTGTTGCTTTGCAGTTACTAGTATGTTTTGGGTGGGTATTGTAGGTGGCTATGGTGTTGTGGATGGTTGTTAGGGTGTTACTTTGCAGTTTCCAAGGTTTTCTGGGTGGTTGCTAGGCTAGTAGGTAGATATGAGGTTACTATGGTGTTCTGGGTGATTGCTAGGATGTTGCTATGCAGTTGTTAAGGTGTTCTGGATGGTTGTTAGGGTGTACCTTTGCAGCTTCATGGTATTCTGGGTGTTTTAAACTAGGTGGTGGGTATGCAGTTATTAGGGTGTTCTGGAAGGTTGTTAGGTGTAACTTTGCGAGCTTCATGGTATCTGGGTGGTTGTTAAGACTAGGATGTTGCTATGCAGTTGTTAAGGTGTTCTGGATTGTTGTTAGGTGGTACCTCTTGCAGCTTCATAGTATTCTGGGTATTTGTTAAGGACGAGGATTTGCTAGCATTGTTAGGGTTGTTCTGGGATGGTTGTTTAGGGTGTACCTTGCAGCTTCTGGTATTCTGGGTGGTTGTTAATACTAGGATGGTGCTATGGCATTTTTGTAGGGTGGTCTGATGGTGGTTAGGGTGTAACGTTGCAGCTTCATGGTATTCTTGGTGGGTTGTTACGATAGGATGTGCTATGCGTTTTTAGTGTGGTCTGACTGTTGTTAGGGTGTACCTTTGTAGCTTCATGTTAATTCTGGGTGTTGTTAAGAACTAGGTATGGTGCTATGCAGTTTGTTACATGATGTTTCTGGATTTTGTTATGGGTAACTTTGCAGCCATGGGTATTTCTGGTGGTTGTAAGACTAGGGGATGGTGCTATGCAGTTGTTAGGTGTTTCGTGGCGGTTTGTTATGTGTAACTTTGCAGCTTCATCAGGGTATTTTCGGGTGGTTGTTAAGACAAGGATGGTCTTGCATTTGTTAGGGTGTTCTGGATGGTTGTTAGGGTGTAACTTTGCAGCTTCATGGGTATTCTGGGTGGTTGTTAAGACTAGGATGTTGCTATGCAGTTGTTAAGGTGTTCTATGTGGTTGCTAGGGTGTACTTGGCAGCTCATCACTAGGTATTCTGGTTGTTGTTAAGACTAGTTTGTTGCTATGCAGTTGTTAGGGTGTTCTGGATGGTTGTTAGGGTGTAACTTTGCAGCTTCATAGGTATTCTGGGTGGTTGTTAAGACTAGGATGTTGCTATGCAGTTGTTAAGGTGTTCTATGTGGTTGCTAGGGTTAACGTTTGCAGCTTCATGGGTAGTCTGGGTGGTTTGTTAGACTAGGATGGGGCTAATGCGAGTTTAGGGTGTTTCTGCCGTTGTTAGGAGTTACACTTTCCAAGCTCTTCAATGGTATTCTGGGGTTGTTGTTAGACGAGATGGTGCATGCAGTTGTTAAGTTGTTCTGGATGGTTGTTAGGGTGTAACTTTGCAGCTTCATGGGTATTCTGGGTGGTTGTTAAGACTAGGATGGTGCTATGCAGTTGTTAGTGTGTTCTGGACGGTTGTGAGGGTACTTTGCAGCTTCATAGTATTCTGGGTGGTTTTAAGACTAGGATGGTGCGAGCCTTGTTAGGGTGTTTCTGGACGGATTGTTAGGTGTAACTTTGCGCTTCATAGGTATCTGGGTGGTTGTTAAGACTGGATCTTCTATGCAGTTGTTTAGGGTGTTCGGATGGTTGTTAGGTGTAACTTTGCCTCTCATAGGTGTTCTTGTTGGGTGTTTAATACTAGATGGTCTATCAGTTGTGTTAGATGTTCTGGCGGTTGTTAGCACGTAACTTTGCAGCTTCATAGTATTCCTGGGTGGTTGTTAGACTAGGATGTTATATTTAGGGTGTTCTGGATGGTTGTCAGGGTGTAACTTTGCAGCTTCATAGGTATTCTGGGTGGTTGTTAAGACTAGGATGTTGCTATGCAGTTGTTAGGGTGTTACTTAGATGTTTTATGGTGTAAACTGTTTGCAAGCTTCATCGTTTATTCTGGTTGGTTGTAATACTATGATTTTTCTATGCAGTTTTTGGGTGTTCTGGATGTTGTTACAAGTAACTTGCAGCTCCATGGGTATTCTGTGGTTGTTAAGACAGGATGGTTCTATCAGTTGTTAGTGTGTTGTTCTGGACAATTGGTAGGTGACACTTTTGCCGCTTCATAGATATCTGGGTGTTTTAAGACTAGGAGTTCTAAGGCCTTGTATTTGTGTTCTGGATGGTTTTGAGGGTTAATTTGCAGCTTCATAGTAGTCTGGTGGTTTGTTACGCTCGCTGTTGCGATCAGTTGTTAGTGGGTTTTCTGGATGTTGTTGCCAGTACTTTGCGAGTCATGGGTTTTTCCTGGGTGTTTGTTAAGACGAGGATGTTGCTATGTAGTTGTTAGGGTGTTCTGGATGGTTGTTAGGGTGTAACTTTGCAGCTTCATAGGTATTCTGGGTGGTTGTTAGACTGGGATATTGTTATGCAGGTGTTAGGGTGTTCTGGATGGTCATTAGGGTGTGACTTTGCAGCTTCAAGGGTATTCTGGGTGGTAGCTAGGGTGTTGCTATGCAGTTTTGTTAGGGGGTTCGGATGGTTGTTAGCAAGTACTTGGCAGCTTCAGGGTGAGCTCTGGGGGTTGTAAGACAGGAAGGGTGTTATGCATTGTTAGGAAGGGTGTTCTGGATGGTTGTTAGCAAGTAACTTTGCAGCTTCATGGGTATTCTGGGTGGTTGTTAAGACTAGGATGTTGCTATGCAGTTGTGAGGGTGATCTGGTGGTTTTGTCAGGTGTTATTTGCAGCTTCATAGTATTCTGGGTGGTTTTCAAGACTAGGATGTTGCTATGCATTTTAGGCGTGTTCTGGCTGGGTTGTTAGGTTTAACTTGCAGCTTCATAGGTCTTCTGGGGTATTGTTAAGACAGGATTTGCTATGCCGTTGTTGGGTGTTCTGGAATGTTTTGTTAGCAAGTAACTGCAGCTTCATGGTATTCTGGTGGTTGTTAAGACTAGGATGGCTATGCAGTTGTTAGGGTTTGCTGGACGGTTGTTCGGTGTAACTTTTGCAGCTTCATAGTAATTTCTGGGTGGTTTGTTAAGACTAGATGTTGCGAATGCAGTGTTCGGGTGTTCTTCTGGTTTGTTAGTTTGTAACTACTTTGCGCTTCCTATGTTTCTGGGTGTTTGTTAAGACTAGGATGTTGCTATGCAGTTGTTAAGGTGTTCTGGATTGTTGTTAGGGTGTAACTTTGCAGCTTCATAGGTATTCTGGGTGGTTGTTAAGACTAGGATGTTGCTATGCAGTTGTTAGGGTGTTCTGGATGGTTGTTAGGGTGTAACTTTGCAGCTTCATAGGTATTCTGGGTGGTTGTTAAGACTAGGATGTTGCTATGCAGTTGTTAAGGTGTTCTTCTAGTTTTTAGGTGTAACTTTTGGCAGCTTCATAGTCATTCTGGGTGGTTTCTAGTGTGTTGCTATGCAGTTGTTAGGGTGTTCTGGATGGTTGTTAGGGTGTAACTTTGCAGCTTCATAGGTATTCTGGGTGGTTGTTAGACTGGGATATTGTTATGCAGGTGTTAGGGTGTTCTGGATGGTCATTAGGGTGTGACTTTGCAGCTTCAAGGGTATTCTGGGTGGTAGCTAGGGTGTTGCTATGCAGTTACTAGGGTGTTCTGGATGGTTGTTAGAGCATTGCTATGGTGTTGTAGGGTATTGTACAATATTATGGGTGTGGTCATTAGGGTTTTATTTTACAGTTTCTAAGGTACTCTGGGTTGTTGCTAGGCTGGGAGGTAGCTATGCGGCTACTAAGATGTTCTGAGTGGTTGTTAGGGCATTGCTAGAGTGTTGTAAGGTATTGTACATTTTTTTGATGGTTTGTAGGGTGTTGCTATGCAGTTGCTAGGCTGTTCTGTGTGGTCATTATGATGTTATTTTACAGTTTCTAAGGTACTCTGGGTGGTTGCTAGGCTGTGAGGTAGTTATGCAGCTACTAAGATGTTCTGAGTGGTTGTTAGGGCATTGCTAGAGTGTTGTAAGTTATTGTAAAGTATTCTTCATGGTTTCTAGGGTGTTGCTATGCAGTAGCTCAGGTCTTCTGGGTGGTTGGTAGGGTGTTACTTGGCAGTTTCTATGGTATTCTGGATGGTTGTTAGGCTAGGGTGTTGTTATGCAGTCTGGTTTCCGTGTCGTACCGGTGACTGACAGCGATCCGGTGCTGTTCGCTCGGCCTCTGTCATTCTCTGCGAAACACGTGTATTTGCCTTCGTCTGATTTGGTGACGTTCAGAAGCTCTAAACTCCCATCTGGCCAAATGAAGATCCTGCAATCATGAAAGACAGACTGAATATGAACAATTCTGGAGAGAGCAAGGATCCGTGAGATGACCTCTGCGTGACCTCTGACCTGCTGGAGTTGTGCAGGAGCTCGGTTCCTTTGCTCCAGGAGATGCTCGGCCGCGGCGCCGCTCGGGGTTTGCAGTCAATCACCACGCGCCCGTTTTTGGCCCCCAGAAGTTCGGGTTTCACTGGGTTCCACTCAAATGAAGGAGCGCCGGCTGGGAAAACAACACATTCAGTGGAAGAACTAGCAGTGTTCCTCAAGATATTCAACTCTGTGAGTCCTAAAGCTCAGAACCACGTATTACAGCAAATATTAATACTAAACCATGAATACTCACCGAACACCCTGAGCTCGGCGTTGGCGTATATCGTGCCGTGACGGTTCTCAGCGATGCACTGATACATCCCTGAATCATCAAACGTCAGGTCTGTGAAACGCAACTCGTGGTTCTTGGCGTACTGATGGAAGAGAAGCAAGAAGAGAACAGATTCATCCATCAGAATTCAAGACCGCTTTCATCAGATATTATCAACATTGTCATATTTCTACTGATTATTATGAGCCTCTGAAATCTATCAATGAATAAAAACATAACATTATTCATATAAATAAATAAATACATGTGTGTGTGTGTATTTACATATAATTCATACAAGCTAAAATAATACATATAAATGTAAAATATGCAAATAAATTATTTAATGCAAATACAGATATAGACAATGTATTTGTTTAATTAATTTCATTAGATAAAATAAATTCAAATAAAATCATGATGATAAAAAATTACAAAATAACATATAATAACACAAATAAAACAAATTGGCATACAAGCAAAAAGAATAATACAGTACAAATACATTTTAATTCTAATGAATACAAAAACAAACAAATTAATTAATGCATTCTATTATTTATTAATTTGATAAACCAAAATAAACCATAATTATATAAAAAAATCATTAAAATATATGAATAGTTAATATAAAGTTGATTTTGACTGAAGACACTGTAAAACACTAACATCTGTCTGGCATTATTATTCTGTTAGAAGTCGTGTTTGATTTGCATTCTGCGGCTCTTCCTGTGATATACGCTGTAAACACACTTCAGGTGTTTGGATCAGCACCATCTGGTGTCGTGAGTGTTATGTAACCAGAAGCATGATGGGAAGGCCTCGCTCCAGACGGGAACACAGCCAGCAGTCCGGCCGACTCACAACGCGCTCATTCATTACGCTGATCTGCTGCATCTATTTACATGCACTGCTGGAGTGGAGGAGTATGCTAATGCATTTTACTGACTGGGACAATGTTTGCTATTTTTATTGACATCACAATAGGGAGACTGTGGCGTTCCTGTAGCTCAAATAGTACTGCATGATGCTAGCAACACCAAAGGAATGGGTTTGAATGCATGAACCGTTTAAATGTATAAAACTCTAAATGTACTCTGAATAATAGCATCTGCCGAATGCAGACTTATTTTTTCAACTGATCTGATTTAAATGCTTGAATTTGTGTGAAAATGAATGATTATAACTCAGACGTCAGCGATACCATTCGTTCGTCCTTCAGGAAGTGCACATGGGGTTTGGGTTTCCCGCTGGCCAGACAGGACATGATGTAATCGCCTCCGATGTCTGTCTCCGAGCTGCTGATCTTCTCCACCCATTCAGGAGCTCCTAGACAGAGACAAACACACGCGTAAACCAGTGTTGTTTTAGTGTCATTTAGATACTATTACAGTATTTATTAATATTTTGAACTCTTTGTTTTATGTTATATTTTCTCAGTTTTAGTTTTAGTTATTTTTGTACATCAAATTAATCTAAATGAAAATGAAAATGAAAAACACTGCCTTGGCAACTAGCTTAAAAATAAGTTTAAGTTTTTTATACTTTTATTTTATTTCAGTTAATGTTTATTTAATTTCAAGTAACCATTTTTAATGATTTTACTTATAGTTAACTATAATAAACCCTTTTGTAAACAAGCATTGCTTTACAGGACAATTCTTGCAAATCCTAATACATTAAGCATGTTGGTAACACTTTATTTTGATGGTCCCTTTTGAGCATTCTGTAGACAAGAAGTAACTTTGCACCTACATGTCAACTAACTCTCATTAGAGTATTAGTAGCCTGTCTGTTCAGACTGTCTAAACACTCTTTAATGAGATGGCAACAAACATTCTACTGACTATAAGTAACTTTGCAAGGACATTTCAAGTCATTCTAACCCTAACCCTACCAGTCTACTAATACTCTGCTAACACTCTAATAAGAGTTAGTAGACATAGAGGTGCAACTGAATGTGTTAAAGTGACTATCAAAATAAAGTGAAACCAGTATTTTTATTGCTATTTTAGATGTTTTTGTGTGCACTCTATTTTCCAGTATACACCTGTAGAAATATGGCATTGCTCTTCTCAGTGATGTCTCATTGCGGTGTGTTCATAAGGTCATGTGACTCTCACCCTCCACATACAGATGCACTTTGTGTCTGTCTTTGCCTTTGGAGTTGTCGGCCTCACACTCATATAAACCCTCGTCCTCGTACTGGATGTCGTAAAGATGAAGGAGACTTCCTGACATACTGATGTTGTGGCGATAGACCGGCAGATCACCATCCACCTTCCTCCATCGGATCTGAGGGATGGGGCTGAACACACACAATATATAACATGGTGAGATCTGCCCGAAACCTCAACGTTCACCACATTGTGTTCATCAGCTATAGATGATAAAAAAATACATATAAGAGACAACCAATGGGAAACTGAGTATGCAAATATGACATTGATGTCACTGATGTCCCTAGCCGATTACTTACATTATAACATACTGTATAACAAACATTATTTTCTAAAATGTTGTATTATCTAATTAGATCTGCGCTAATTTGCATAGATTTACAGAAAAACAAATCTGAACATTGGATAAAGCCTTGTTCAAAATTCTTGTTTGATTTCGTTGACATATTAAAGGTTTTTAAAGAGGGGATTTTGGATTTCTCTTTTTAGAAATCAATAAATAAGAAAATACTGGTAACAGACAGAAAAAAAAAATAAAAAATTCTCCATGCTTTTATGAAGTGTTTTATAAATAGTGTGAATGAAATATAAACAGACCCCCTCAGTTAAAACCATAAGTTTTGGTGTGTAAGTGCTGCTGAAGTGGAGGAAAAAACTCTTTAAACATATGGACTGAGATTGGAATCTACAGATGCAAATAAATAAAGTGCAATAAAATGCTTAAAATTGTATTTTGGATGTTTTCTTTCCATTAATCTGAAGACGACATGTTATAGAAGCAAAATACACCAAAATTTACCAGTGCATGAAAAACATTGTTTCTGATTTATTCATGAGTTCATTGTACTATGAGAAATGTCAGACCTTAAACTTCCTCTTCAATCAACTCAAGACAGATATCCAATTGTAATATCATATGCAAAATGTTACATTGATGTCCCTGATCTTATTTTGAACACTGAACAACTGATTAATTTAAGTCAATAAGAGATTTTCTTTGTATTTTTAATAAATGTAATCATAATTTAGTATGAAAATAAATGCTAGGAAAAAAAAGCCTGATGGTGATTCAGCATGCAAATATCTTGGTACTTTAAGAAATATAATCATAAGAATTCAGTATGAAAATACATGCAAGAAAGACATCGCATAGTAATTCAGATATTATGAAAATATTACAGTGATGGCACTGATGCTTTACTAAATATTGAATATTGTATCAGTCTCAGTTAGATTTTCTCCATTTGTACTTTAAAAATGTAAGTTTTAAAAGAGTTTATATAGAGCACAGGCAGACCGCACATACAGCATAAAGCTGAAATGATCTACAAGATGCAGTTTGAGTGAAATCTGGATGTTAATCGATTCAAACTGAAATATTTGCAGAAAATTGTGCTGAATAATGAAGCGTTTGAGGAAAATGACTGAAGTGCTGCCTTGCAAACACTGAGAAGTCATTTGTGTGGCGTTTTTCTTACTTTCCCAGCGCGAAGCACTCCAGCGTGACGTTCTGCCCCAGCAGCATGTACGTGTCTGCAGATTTGACTTTGATATCAGCGGGATATTTCCTCAGAGAACCTGACAGAGAGCACATATGAGATGGCAGTTAATGACTGAAGACCTCATGAATTCGTTCTTTCTTCCAGCAGAACGAGCGAGTCTCTCCTGTTTGTTTATCAGCTCTGAAGCACTTCGACTCAACACACTCATGATGCTGTGACAGTCACGAACAACTATAATATTACACACACACACATGTATGAATCACGAGCATGCAATGTTGGGACTGAACCAAGGATGTAGTTTTACACTAGTGATTTGCTTTAGATATTAAATGTTCATGTGGAATTAAAGCAAGGCAGCGCAGGTGAAAAGGGTAAAAACTAACTAACAAATAACACCATACCTCACCAGCTGATCACAGTACATTGAGTATTCAAATATTGTTTTCTGTTTCAAGTTTTCTGAAATGTTATGTTTAAATATGAAAATAGGGCAATTCCTAGTTAAATATGCCCTAATGTTACACATTTACAGAAATAAACATATTACTATATACATATTACTTTTTATCACTTAGTATATCAGAAAATACTGTCAACAGACAGAAAACGAGTCCATTTACAACCTGTTTTTAGGAATAAAATGTTGTATAAATCAGTGTGAATGAAATATAAACAAACCCCTCAGTAAAAACCTTCAGAAAATAGAGAGGAATAAAACTCTAAGTTTTGGTGTATGTCAGTGCTGCTGAAGTGGAGAAACAAACTCATTACCTTTAAATACATGCAGTTTCACCATGTTTTTAACAAATAAAATGTTGTATAAATCAGTGTGAATGAAATATGAACAAACCCCTCAGTAAAAACCTTCAGAATATAGAGAGGAATAAAACTCTAAGTTTTGGTGTATGTAAGTGCTGCTGAAGTGGAGAAACAAGCTCATTATCTGCTTTAATCCATCAGATTTCACCATTTGTTTTACAATAAAATGTTGTATAAATCAGTGTGAATAAAATATGAACAAACCCCTCAGTAAAAACCTTCAGAATATAGAGAAGAATAAAACTCTAAGTTTTGGTGTATGTCAGTGCAGCTGAAGTGGAGAAACAAACTCATTACCTTTAAATCCATGCAGTTTCGCCATGTGTTCACAAATAAATGTTGTATAAATCATTGTGAATGAAATATGAACAAACCCCTCAGTAAAAACCTTCAGAATATAGAGAGGAATAAGACTCTAAGTTTTGGTGTGTGTAAGGTGCTGCTGAAGTGGTGAAACATATACTGTTATAGATATACTGTTACTGATATACTGAGATATACTGTTACTTTCAGACCTCAAACTTTCTCTACAGTTGAAAATGAGCATTTATTTGAGACTAAACAGTAGTAATGATTCATTCTGAACAGTTTTCAGTTATCACACAGAATAACATTAGCTACTGAGGGATCAGAAACAAACTTGTCTCGTCTAGTTATGGTGAAGAGATCATGATGAAGTAGGACTATATAATGGGATACTATTATTCCTGAACTAACATGTGTGAAATCTTGTTTTTGTGTGTGTGGAGCAGATTTCTTTGAGGAGATTATTTGATCTTGAACAGACCTAAAATAAGCACCAGCTCAATCAGAAGTACTTCAGAAACCACAGACAGTTTGTTTTCTCTTTCAGATCTTTGCTGTTCCTTCCTCACTCTGTCAGTTTTACACTCAGTAACACTATCAAGTGGTTTCTACAATGGAAGATATAACTCTTATGATCTGGCAGCACCTCTGCATAAGCGTCTCTTACATTTTATTCAGAAACTGAAAAACAGTATTAGTAAAAATAGTAAAAACTGTAGTATTTACACTGGTGTCAAAAGCAAATGTGTTTAAAACATCTATGCCTATAACCTTGATTTAAACTGCACAAAATTATTTTCTCCCTCGGTATTTTAGTAAGTAGTTTAAAGATTCATACATCAAGATACATTTACTTGAGATGCAAAAGAAGTAAGTTTATAATTAAATCAAGAACATACCTGCCAGGTGGGCTCAGAAATATAAACCTAATTCAAATGTAAAATAGTTTTATGATGATAAACAGACTCACGCTCGGCGATGGGCACCAGCGGGATGAACTTGCTGAAGACGCTCTTGGCGATGGACGGACTGGAGACGAAGCAGGAGTAGTTCCCGCTGTCTGACGCTCGTACGGTGGAGATGTAGAGGTTCCCGGTGGTCTGAGACACGAAGCGCCGCTTGTCCAGAAGAATGAATTCCGGAAACTCATTGAGCATCCAGCGGAAGGACAGATCCTCTGCAGAGAGCACAGACAGGAAATTATGCAAATGTGTCAGTCAAATGCAGAAATGACTGTCAATCCATAGAGTCAGGTGCCATGGTAACCTGGGAAGTGTGGAGGCGGAGCACACAGAAGCACCGCCCCCTGCCCCTCCTTCACATAGACCGCCTCCCGCTCGTCTGAGGAAAACATGTCCAAGTCTAAAACACAAGATGGAGATTTTATTTCAGTTTTAGTTTTGTGTAGTAACCCTTATTCATGGCAACCTTGGGAGTAATATAACGTAACATAATTATGATAACAATAATACTGAATGAATTGTGCATAATAATTTAACAATATTTTATTTAATAAATAACTACTAAATAACTAAAAAAGTTACATTTTTACAAGTTACATATTTGGTAACAAATGTAATATTTCTCCTTGAGAAACTTTAAAAAAATGTCTATTAATGCAATTTCTGAATAAAAATGTTGCCTAATATAATTGAAAACAGGACAACACCACATATAGAATTTAATTAACTCACACATCAATTTCACACATAATAGCAGTAAAACTGCACAGAGGACACTTTAGAGTCATAATTCAGCAGAAACCGCACAAACGCTTCAGATGTTTGACAGCAGAAATTAATATCCGTCAAGCTCTACAATAACAGCTCTGTGTGTGTGTGTGTGTGTGTGTGTGTGTGTGTGTGTTCAAGGCCATTCAGGGCAGCTTTAATAGAGCTCTTCTATAAGAGCGACTCACATCCGAACTGAACAGAGGCCTTCTGACTGACAAGCGTCCCGTACTCATTGCTGGCCAGACACGAGTAGCTCCCAGCATGCTTGCTCTTGTCGGGGAAGCTGATGACGAGGTTTCCTCCCATCAGGCTGTAGTGATCGTCATTTCCAATAACGATTTCTGTGTTGTCCAGCCTCCACCTGAGAACACACACACCATCAGAAATGCGAGATGCGAGACACAACATTTCGTTCCACTGTATGTCGACAAATGCAGCGGAATGACAATAAAGCTTGACTTGACTTTATATGTGTGTGTGTGGGGTGTGTGTGAGGGGGTGTGTGTGTGTTTGTGTGTGTGAGTGAGTGTGTGTGTCAGTGTGTGTGTGTGTGAGTGTTCTGGTATATATGGTTTATGAGGACACAAATGTGTTATGCAGGTACTACAACTAAACTGTTATGGATACCAACTTTTCCTGTGTCACCGTAAAACAAAAAGCTTAAAAAACACAAAACGGTGTTTTATGAAATTCAAAATTTGCCAGTAGTTTTCTGTGAGGGGTAGGTTTAAGTGTAGGGTTGGTGTAGGCAACAGAAAATACAGTTTGTACGATAAACCATTATGCCTTGGAGAGTCTCCGCAAACCACAAATCAAGTGTGGTGTGTGTGTGGTGTGTGTGTGTGATTTGTGGTGTGTGTGTGTGTGTGTGTGTGTGTGTGTGTGTGTGTGTGTGTGAGTGTGTGTGTGTGTGTGTGTGTGTGTGTGTGTGGTGGGTGTGTGTGTGTGTGTGACCTGGGGTGGTATGTGGCCGGTGGGTTGCTCGTGTCCGCCTGCAGTTCATGATACTTGTCCTCTGGAGACCTCAGGTAAATGGTGTCCGACAGCTGCTCCTCAACAACCGCCCGAACCCTGACGACTCAGTCTTGAGAAAAACAACAGTGAGAGTTCCCCAACACATTCAATACAGCACCCAGCAGCGTTTACCATTAACAAAAGATAAGAAAACTACGCATATTTTTTTAGTAGGATTTTCTATGGTTTTGAAAAAAGTCTCTTCTGTTCACCGACTGCATTTGTTTGATCAAAAATACAGAAAAAAACAGTAAAATATTATTACAATTTAAATTACAGTTTGGTTTAGATCTTAACGTTGTGTGTGTGTTGTTGTGTGTTGATACTAAATAACTACCCAAAACCTACTAAAACTAAACTTGATTAAACTTAAAGCAAACCTTTAAAAAATAATAAAATAAAAAATATTCAACGCAAAAATAAATGCCCGAAACATGAACATGAAGAGTGGCATTGCTACATTAGTTCTATTCGTCCTACCTCCAACCATCCGAAGTTTTATTTCAGAGACAGAGAGAGTAAGACTGGAACATTATGAAGATGAATCATGCATAATAATAGCAACATTAGGAAAGTAGAAGCAGTCCATTCTGGTGCTCAGTTCCAGCTCCATTAGTGCATGCTGGGATATCAGTCAACAGAGACGGACGCGGCACAATTAATGCCGATGAATAACTCATGAACACCAGCGCTTCATCACCGACCATCACCGCAAACCTCCTGAAGATCTCCTGAAGTGCTTTCTCCTACACAAACAGACAGCAGGAGACGCTCCTCCTGAGAAAGAGACCTCAGATCTCCAGATCACGGGTCTGGATCATGACTAGAGATTCATTTGGGTCTGTTTTTAGTTGTAGGAAAAATATCTGAAACATCTCTCCTGAGATCTGAATGAGAAACTGTGAGCGCTGAACGCTTTACTGATGAATCCTGAAGAAATACTGCATTTATAAGAATTCAATTTAAATGTGAACGAGAGTCACATCAAATCAAAGCCTCAGTCCAACATCACTGTCACCTATACAATGACAAACAAACTACTGAATAATTCCACGCTGATGAGGACAAATCAGAGGAGTTTCACTCAAATTCATCCAAAATACTATGCAGGCCAAGTTCTGCCAGTGAATTCAAAATTAAATAGTTGTGATTTTTTATTGCCACATTCGATTTTTTTTCCCCTTCTCATTCTGAGTTTATATCTCACAATTCTGACATTTTTACATCATGTTTTTTTTCTTCTTTCCACGGAATAAAAAATCTAAAAAGTTAGTTTTTTCTTGCAATTGCACGTTTATATTTAGATCTCACAGTTCTGAGATCTTGAGCTGAGATCTTTCTTTCATTCAAAAAAATAAAATAAAAAAAACCTCACAATTGCAAGAAAAAAGTCAGAATTAAGTTGCAATTACCTTTTTCCAATAAAATACAGTTTTATAGTCCATACAAATAATTATAACCGGTTCCATATTTTCTAAAAAAAACAAGTCTCATTTTTGAGGAACATTCAGTAAATGAGGAAACTGACGGAGGCTAATCGAGTGCAAATGAATGAAACTCATCTGAAGCTGGCGTCTTGTCTGCGTCTGATCAGATATTAATTATTCATGAGCACTTCACTCATAGCTTGATGTCATTAACTCACTCACGGCTGTGTTACGGTTTCTTGATTATCATACAGAACGTCCAGAAACCACAAACACAGTGACCTGAGTTATAACGAGGACGATCTCGGCAAAACAAGAAATCACATTCATCTATTGAAAGAAAACTTAAGCGCAGTGTTATGAACTTTCATAGTTTTTTCATTGTGACATTATTTATTACACCCCCCAATTCGCATTAATGTGCAGCATTTTAATATTTCACTAAAATCAGCATAGGTTAAAGGGATTCAATCTAATTATATGATGATGATACTTGACACGTTTAATAATAAATGAAGGGGTTTTGCATTACTGAACTCAGAATAAAAGAGATATGTTAAAATAATACTGAAATTAAAATTGATTTCCTTCATGCGGAATCATATATCTCTTTTTTAAATTATTATAAAGTAAAACTAACTAAACAAGAAAACTAACCCCTAAAAAGCATTATTAAATAAATAACTTGAACTTATTTTATTTCAGCTAGTTGCAAAATCAACATTTCTCATTTTCATTTAGTTGAACTCGATGTACTAAAATAACTAAATAAATGAATAACTAATTCTTAAAAACTATAAAAACTGTATAAAAACTATACTTATTCAAAACAAAAATAAAACTAATAGAATAACGGATAATAATTAAACTAATACAAATGGCAAACAACAAAATTGCTAAAACTTTAACTAAAATTAGCACGTAATCAGAAAATATAAAAATAAATTAATTTAAAAAATATATTAAAAATTCTATATTATCCTAATGATAGTAAAATATCCCTGACTCTGTGAGATTCTGTTGAATGAAGTAGTCAGACCTGACTGAATTTCATCATAATCCATCACAAACACAGCATTTATGCTGATGTTTCATATTAATGCAGCGATTGAGTGACCTTGCGACCTATGCTTGACCCTTTGACCCGGTTTCCGGCACAGCAACCTTCAGCTCTTTCAGCGTCTGGTCAAACACGTGCATATTTAATGTGTGTGTGAGCAAAACATCACAGACCTGTCACACCCTAGCAACCGTCGCCGCCTGACATCACCAGACAAGCTTTTCATTTGTAACGTAAAATATGTTACCAGGGTAAACGTCACAGAAATTTGACATCAATAACGAATCCAATAATCTGAAAACATCATAATTTCATCACATATGGAAACAAAATGCAACTTTGACATGAACTAAATACTAAATATTAATGCTGAAATCCATATTTCTAATGTTTCTGCTGGTGAACTGAAGTGAGGGGCGTGGCTGATGTGTTGTGGGCGGGTCACAGGCGTTTGATTGACGCGCTGCAGCTCTGTAAGGTTTGTAAACCGCATGCAGTCGAGATCAAAGCCTCTCCAGGAATCAGCAAACGGGCCCCCGAGGCTTTGATGGAGAACGGGTGGGGGCCATCAGAGACGGATAATCTTATGATCTCCCACAATGCCCTGCTCCTCAACCTGCGTCTCTATTATGAGCCCTGAATCACTGTGACGGCTGTGATCCTCACTGAACACGGCAGATTCTCTCCTCGCACACACACACACACACACACACACACACACACACACTTCACTGGAGGCGATGAACAACAAATACACCACTCTGAATCAATCATCTGTACATCAAATACTTCAAACAACTGCATTCGTTTATGAACGCTGTCATTTACAGTTGTGTATAAAGGTCTCAAGTAACTGTTTTGTTTTTGTATCTTTTTGTATAAATTAAATTTAGAGACAAATACTATGCAATGCTTATTATGTAAAATAAGGTCAAATCCAGACAAATTAAAATGGACAACGCAGGAATTCTCAAAAAATAAAACATTTCATATGTGCCTTTTATTGTAAAAAATACATAAATAAATAATAATAATAATAAGTGATTAAATTGTTAAAGTTTTATGAATTCAAGTCATTAGAAATCAAGAAGAAGAAAAAATGGAATTCAGGAAAAAAATAAACCAGATTTCATAAGGCCCTCATAAAAAAGCTTACTTGTTTTCGGTTAATACATAAATCTGTGTATAATTATTATGTAATTGTGTATGAAGACAGTCCTTCAGCAGCTTGTACTGTTGTAATGTCTCAGCATGAACTAACCAGGCTTCCATCTGAACATTTGTCCAAACTTAAAGCACAACATGGTTTCATATATTGGGATGAGATTAACTGAAATAAACATCATTGAATCACATTGTAAACAAACAGTTGAGACTCACCTCCAAAGACTGCTGGGAAATCAGCACACACTGACCAAACTGAAAGAAAAGCACAGAAAACACGTCATCTGTAGATGCGTGATGAGCTTCTGAGTCCTGATTCATTATAACATCCAAGAATGACTGAATGCATCTCCATTTCTGCCTGATTGATTTTACAGTAAGAGTGGAATGAGAACATCACTGCAAAAACATTAAATGAGTTTGAGCATTTTTCTGTATGAAGAATGACATGCAGATATTTTTAGTCTAAGAATGACTGAAGTGTTCAGATTAGAGATATTATGCTGGATTATCACAAAAATATTAGTATTATGGTCAATACTGAGATCATGATAATTTAAAATGATTATGTAGTAACTTTGGAAACATGCATTTACTGAACTTTTACATTTTAAAAACCATTTCAACAATGTCATTAAACATGGTTTTGTATTGGAAATATTTTAAGTTATTGAAATTAAAAATAAACTTTTGAAATAAGACATTTTTACAGTTTTTTAAATATAATTCTGAATCTAATTCTGAAAAACAATTTATAAAACAAGATAAATAAAAAATATAATTGTAAATCAATGAAAATTATTATTTAACATGGTTATGCAATGACCTTGGAAATATCTCTATACTGAACTAAAAAAAACTTTGAAATTTGCAACAGATTATTTAAACTGAAATAGCAGGCAATCAAATTAAAAACAAATACAAATACATGTAAAATAAACAAAATAAATCATTGTAAATCAGAATTTTTAACAATTATGCACTGACTTTGTAAATGCATTTATGTGACAGACTGATGGACTGATGGCTGAAGGACTGATAAGCTGAAGGACTAATGGACTGAAGGACTAATGGATTGAAGGACTGATTGGCTGAAAGACTGATGGGCTGAACGACTGATGGACTGAAGGGCTGATGGGCTGAAGGACTGATGGACTGAAGGGCTGATGGACTGATGGACTGAAGGGCTGATGGGCTGAAGGACTGAAGGACTGATAGACTGACGGATTGATGGACTGAAGGGCTGATGGGCTGAAGGACTGAAGGACTGATGGGCTGATGGACTGATGGACTGAAGGGCTGATGGGCTGAAGGACTGATGGGCTGAAGGGCTGATGGACTGATGGGCTGATGGACTGATGGACTGATGGGCTGATGGACTGATGGGCTGAAGGACTGATGGGCTAATGGGCTGATGGGCTTATGGACTGATGGACTGATAAACTGATGGGCTGAAGGACTAATGGACTGAAGGACTAATGGATTGAAGGACTGATTGGCTGAAAGACTGATGGGCTCAACGACTGATGGACTGAAGGGCTGATGGGCTGAAGGACTGAAGGACTGATAGACTGACGGATTGATGGACTGAAGGGCTGATGGGCTGAAGGACTGATAAACTGATGGGCTGAAGGACTGATAAACTGATGGGCTGATGGACTGATAAACTGATGGGTTGAAGGACTAATGGACTGAAGGGCTGATAAGCTGAAGGACTAATGGACTGAAGGGCTGATGGGCTGAAGGACTGATAAACTGATGGGCTGAAGGGCTGAAGGACTAATGTACTGAAGGACTGATAAACTGAAGGGCTGATGGGCTGAAGGACTGAAGGACTGAAGGACTGAAGGACTGAAGGACTGAAGGACTGATTTCGCTGAAGGGCTGCGGGATGATAAATGAGGGCTGAGGACTGATAAACTGATGGTTGAGGATAAGGACTGAGGGATGATAAGCTGAAGGCATAATGGCTGAGGGCTGATGGGCTGAAGGATGATAAAATGATGGGATGAAGGGCTGAAGGACTAATGTATGAAGGACTGATAAATGAGGCTGATGGGCGAGGACTGATGGCTGAAGGGTGATGGGCTATGGGCTGAAGGCTGATGGGCTGAAGGGCTGATGGACTGATAAACTGATGGGCTGATGGACTGATAAACTGATGGGCTGATGGACTGATAAAGATGGGCCGAGGAAACTGGACTGAAGGACGGATAAGCTGAAGGACTAATGACTGAAGGGGATGGCTGAAGGCTGTGGGCTTATGGGCGTATGGCTGAAGGGTGAGGACTGATAAACTAGGGCTGATGATGATAACTGAAGCTGATGGACTGATAAACTGATGGGCTGATGGACTGATAAACTGAAGGACTGATTGGCTGATGGACTGATAAACTGATGGGCTGAGGGCTGATGGGCTTATGGGCTGAAGGATTGATGGGCTGAAGGGCTGATGGACTGATAAACTGATGGGCTGAAGGACTGATGGACTGAAGGGCTGATGGGCTGAAGGACTGATGGGCTGAAGGGCTGATGGGCTGAAGGACTGATGGGCTGATGGGCTGATGGGCTGATGGACTGATGGGCTGATGGGCTGATGGGCTGATGGACTGATAAACTGATGGGCTGAAGGAGTGATGGACTGAAGGGCTGATGGGCTGAAGGACTGACGGACTGAAGGACTGATGGGCTGATGGACTGACGGACTGAAGGACTGATAAACTGATGGGCTGAAGGACTGATGGACTGAAGGGCTGATGGGCTGAAGGACTGAAGGGCTGATGGACTGAGAAACTGATGGGCTGAAGGACTGACGGTCTGAAGGGCTTATGGGATGAAGGATTGATGGGCTGATATACTGATGGGCTGAAGGGCTGATGGACTGATATTCAGAAATATTAATCCATGCGTTTATGACCTCAAGGTTAGATTATTGTAATGCTTTATTGGGTGGTTGTTCTTCACGCTTAATAAACAAACTCCAGCGGGTCCAAAATGCAGCAGCTAGAGTTCTTACTAGAACCAGGAAGTATGACCATATTAGCCCGGTTCTGTCAACACTGCACTGGCTCCCTATTAAACATCCTATAGATTTTAAAATCTTGCTTATTACTTATAAAGCCCTGAATGGTTTAGCACCTCAGTATTTGAACGAGCTCTTGTTACATTATAGTCCTCCACATCCACTGTGTTCTCAAAACTCTGGCCATTTGATAATACCTAGAATATCAAAATCAACTGTGGGCGGCAGATCCTTTTCCTATTTAGCGCCCAAACTCGGGAATAACCTACCTAACATTGTTCGGAGGCAGACACACTCTTGCAGTTTAAATCTAGATAAAGACACATCTCTTTAACGGGCTGTCCCAATAACACACTAATATGCTTTATATCAAATCGTTAAAGGATTTTTAGGCTGCATTAATAAGCACAACCGGGAACACTTCTCATAACACCAATGTACTTGCTACATCGTTAGAAGAATGGCATCTACGCTAATATTAGTCCGTTTCTTTCTTATTCCGAGGTCACTGTAGCCATACGGATCCAGTCTGTATTCAGATCAGATGGTCACGGCAGTCACCCGGATCCAGTACGTATTCAGACCAGATGGTAAATGCGTCACTCGGATCCAGTCTGTATCCGGATCAGATGGTGGATCAGCACCTAGAGAGGACTTCTACAGCCCTGAATGTCAGCTGAGACCAGGACAACTAGATGAGCCCAGATACAGATCCCCTGTAAAGACCTTGTCTCAGACGACCACCGGGACAAGACCACAGGAACCAGATGAGTCCTCTGCACAATCTGACTTTGCTGCAGTCTGGAACTGAACTGCTGGTTTCGTCTGGTCAGAGGAGAACTGGCCCACCGACTGAGCCTGGTTTCTCCCAAGGTTTTTCTCCATTCTGTCACCTTCTGGCTTGCTTAGTTGGGGACACTTCATTTTCAGCGATATCGTTGACTTGATTTTTTCCCAGAGGGGACTAGTTACTGAACTGAGCTGGATGTTGACATCACTGAATTCAATGATGAACTGCCTTTAACTGAAAAATGAGTGTTTAATATTGTCATATTGCATTATTGACACACTATTTTCCTACTTAATGCTGTTCAGTTGCTTTGACACAATCTGTATTGTTAAAAGCACAATATAAATAAAGGTGACTGATGGGCTGGTGGACTGAAGGGCTGATGGGCTAATGGACTGATGGGCTGAAGGACTGATGGACCGATGGGCTGAAGGACTGAAGGATTGATGGGTTAATGGGCTAAAGGACTAATGGGCTGAAGGATTGATGGGCTGAAGAATTGATGGGCTGAAAGGCTGATGGGTTGATGGGCTGAAGGACTAATGGGCTGAAGAGCTGATGGGCTGATGGACTGAAGGACTGACGGGCTGATGGACTGAAGGAATGATGGGCTGAAGGACTGATAGACTGAAGGGCTGATAGACTGACGGACTGAAGGGCTGATGGGCTGAAGGACTGATGGGCTGAAGGACTGATGGGCTGAAGGACTGATGGACTGAAGGACTAATGGATTGAAGGACTGATTGGCTGAAAGACTGATGGGCTGAACGACTGATGGACTGAAGGGCTGATGGGCTGAAGGACTGATAGACTGATGGGCTGAAGGGCTGATGGGCTGAAGGACTGAAGGACTGATAGGCTGATGTGGGTCACTGATACTCACAGTGGCAGGCGAGCGCGAGCGAGATGCTCAGCAGAACGCAGCAGGAAGTGTGGCTCATGGCTCTGGGCTGGACGGCCGCGGCGATCATCAATTACAGGAGATCTTCAGACATCAGGAGCTGCTGAGGAACACAGTCACACAAACACACGGTCATACAGAGATACAATTCCTTCATCAAGCCCACAGAAACTAAAACAACAATCATTTACATCAGTAAACTATATACTGTACACTACTGCTCAAAAGGCAGAATTAAGATTTATTCATGTCTGACATTTTTGTGGAAAAACACAAGTTGGAGGCAGTAAGATAAAAATTAATTAATAGAAATTAATACTTTTATTCATCACAGACACATTAAATTGAACAAATGTGTAAAATGTATGACATTTTCCACAAAAATATTGTGCAGCACGACTGTTTTCAACATTGATAATAATCAGAAAAGTTTCTTGAGCAGCAAATCAGCATATTATACTGATTTCTGAAGACTGGAGTAATGATGCTGAAAATACAGCTGCGCATCACAGGAATACATTAAAGTTTAACAGATATTCACACAGAAAACTGCTGTTTTAAATTATAATAATATTTCAAAATATTACTGTATCTTTGATCAAATAAATGCAGTTGGTGAGCAAAAAATATTCTTCCAGAAACATTTAAACAAATCTCAACTATTCCAAGCTTTTGTGCTGTCAGAATCAACATCAGGCGGTTACCAGTGACACAAGTAAAAACCATCTCCTTAACTAGCAGTGACACGATGAGTGTGACAGCGAGACGACACACAGCAGCTGGATTATGACACACACACACACTCACACACACACACACACACACCACAGCGGGATGATGATTGGTCCTAGCAACGCTTCTCATGTGAAATGGACAAAGCTCCACGAGCTCAAACTGAGATCTTAACCACTTAATCGAGCACACTCTCTCACACACACACACACACAACTGTGTTTCACGGCCCATTTCAGCAGCAGACGACAGACACACAGTCACATGACCATGATAATCAGCTATTTAATATTCAAATCTCCTCACACACACACACACACACACGAGCTGAATGAATGAAAATGATAAAGTAGAAGAGCAGAGAGTCACACGAGTCTCTTTACGATCTCAAATGAAGACAAGTGTGTCTCCTGTAGATCTCCATCACGTCTCACTGCGCTCTCACACTCAGTGTTATGAACACATCGAGCGCTCACCAATCAGAGCCAGAATCCATTTACTGAAACATGAAGCTGTGGTGTTTACACGGCTCCTCGGAGAATACCGCGGTACACTGTGTTTAGCTGATGTTGTAGTGTAATATCAGTAAATGATGTCATAAGGCGCGGCTGCACAAACACACGTCCATCAGGATAATTCGCTCAGGTTCTTTCCGCTCTTCATCTGGAATCATCACATCTTTCCACATTACAGCTAATTATTTCTGCTTCCTGCTGGAGTCATGTGATCATTCCATTAGAGAAGAATGAGGAAAACACACACACACACACACACGTTTGTTTCTGTGAATTGTGGGGACTTTCCATAGGCTTCTATTACTTTTATACTGACCAAATGCTGCTAGTTTTCTATTCCCTTAACGTAAGTCACCTACCCATAGAGGTCATGCAAAACTTGTTGGCATCTTCGCGACCTTTAAAGATAATTGATTCATTCCTATTGTGTGTGGTAATACCCATTGTATTTCCCTCTGCAGTGCGAACGGTTGCCTCACAACATTTAGTTCTCGAGTCAGTTTTAGTTTTGGGTGGTCGTGTTGGTGAGGCTGGGGCCCACCAAAACGCCTATTACCCTACAGCACTCACCCTAAACCAGACCAGCTTCACCACGCACTACGCGGGCTATCTCCCGACATCAGGCAGCACTGACCATGAAGCGCGACCCACAGGACACATCAGCACATGCACTACTAGCAAATACACAGCCACCAATCCCTAGTGCACTGGCACGCGCCCATGTGCAGGGATGTTTGCACTGGCCCTACTTTTGCTTTTTCACCGGCGAACACAAAAAACAACGTCATGCCGGTTTCTTTCCGCTAAGATGCGGGTCACGTAACTACGTCCCACTGCTGACATACTGTTGGTGTTCCGTCGAATCCCCCCCTTCCATTGTCACCCCCATTGCTAGCTGCACCCGGATGGCTGTTCTTACCCTCCCCCCCCTCTTCCTCTCCGTTCTAGGCGTGGCCTTCGGCTTACTAATATTGTTAATCCGATTTGGTATCAGTCGTGCTGTTGTGCCCTGCCAGTTTGCATTACACCAGGCCCTCGCCCCGACCCTGTTGGATCTGACTTAAACCCAATTACTATCACGTATATTAATTATAAGTGTTATATTCCCATAGTGGTGAACACCACGGTCGTTACCATGTTGTGTACAAATAGCAGTCGCCTAGTATTCGAACGCGGCCATTCTGGTGTGATTTCACACCCTAGACTTATTTTCTATTGTTTGGGTCACTGTCTTATTGCTGCGCATCACAGGTGCTTTTCCCTGACCTACTTTTATTCCAGCCTCCACGTTTCAGTGTAAATTCGATTTTGTTATCGTCCCCGCTAATCAGTGTCCTTTAAGACCCTGCTGACCTGCACTTGACTTTCCTTCAGAGCGGGGACACGTCGTGAGCACTGCAGGATTTGCAGTCTTTCCTGGATCAAGGGTTATCAAGCTCGGGGCAGGATAAGAGTCGTGACTGCTTGATATGTTTGCTGTGGCCGTTAGTTAACTGATCTATCTTACAGTTTTTCGTTTTCAGCGACTCTGTCACAGTTTAGAGTCAACTTATGAGAAGATTCACCAAAGAAACATGTCGTAATAAGAAAATATAACTACGTGAGAATCTTGTTGCTATACAGTTCATGTTAGATCATATTTTGTAACACCGTACGAGTGAGGATTGAGATCTATGCGTTGGGAGCTTACCATGCAGTTTAGTGCGAAATGCGCTCATGAATGGGTGGAGTGGATGGTGTGGTAGTTGTTCATCGACAGCTAAGTGAGATCTTATGCTAGGGTGCTGATCCATTCCTCAGTGCTCTGCAGAGCGTGGCTCTTCAGTCTAGATTGATGTCGTTCTTACAATCCTAGCAGCTCGTTGACCTAGTGAGTATTCTAGAAGTTCCGAGCGATGTGTGCGGGGTTTTCTCCGATATGTTATCTGAGTTACCAGTCCTCTGTACAGCTCTTGTCGCAGTCTTGGAAGGAACCCTGGTAGAGAGCATTGTTAAACTTGCAGTATGACTGCACACGACAGCGCTTGGTGGGGCGTCACTGACAGTCTTTTGTAGTAACCAGAGTGAACGTTCAGTGATCCCGCCAAACCACTGAGCTGATGCCGGATTACGAGTGTGGACATAATGGTATCTCCACAGCAGCACTATGCCAACTAGGCACACATCACACACGCGACGGACAGAGGAGTCCTCGTAAAGGAAGATAGTACAGGTCTGTGCGTCCAGCCAGACTGTCTCCTCGACAGCATATACACGTAGATGACATTGATGAGTGCTCCTCATGACATTGGTACGTGAATGTGACGCACACAGAAACGAGACAGGTCTACCTGTACATTCAGCGGGGCACGGGGTCCTTTACGAGAGCTGATTGTACCTATACACAATGCTTGTGATTCATTCTGGATGTTCTGTATTCATCATCTGTTCTTGGTCTCCTGCATGAGTTTCGAAGGTTGACCTATGCAGGTTCTGCCGCGATCCGATTATCGACGTTCATCCTTTTACGTTCATGTGAGTGGCTTCAGGTTTCCAGCCATTTACTAAGATATGATAGTTGAAAGGTAAAATCACAAACACACTAGGCAGTTTATCAGGATAAATCAATTAAATGTGCTTTAGTTGGTTCTTCCCCGTGCAGCCATAGCCCAGCCTGCCCTTGTGTAGGTAAACAAAGACACGCTTTATTTTTGCCCACCTGTACTCTGTAGTGGCTGGGCGCCATAGAACATCACATGGAGTTAGCATGATTGGCACCATGTGCACCTGTTAGAATTACCCCGGAGGATCGTGTTACTTGTAATTGATATCCCAACTACACAAGTGGCACCTGTTTAACAGCTACCTCCTAATTTCAGAAACGTCGTCTGTTCTTTAGGTCCATCTAAGACTGTGCCTGTTGGGTATTTGATGTTAATTCTGAGTGTTAACTGCAAGTACAGTTGTTTGTTCAAGGGCATATACATAACTTCTTTACTCTATTACAATGAGTGCACTTCACTCGCGATGTGTTATAGTCAGTTCTAAATGTATATTATGATTCCAGTGAAAGCACCAAAACATCTCTCATCTATAAAAATCATGCTTCCTAGTGATGGCCATATCAAACGGCAACTCAGGTTCAGTAAACAACAGTATGGACCGCTCAGAAGTGTTATGGGTCAAGTCTGGGGCACTCCTGTCCACGTGAGCCCTCATGAGACGGAGCTCAGTTAGATGTACGACAATCTGAACGAAGCCACAACCGACTTGTCCAGTGTTTCTGGTCAGCTCATAGGAGAGAGCAGCTGAACGATTGTCCCTTAGCATGCATCCTGATTCGCATGAAGCTCTGAGGTAAATTGCGCTCATTCTTTCATGTAAGCCCGGCATCACGTACACACTCCCTGTGAGACCCCAGCTCCCACAGGGCCATGATGCGGTTAAAGCTGCGCTCGCGACCACAAGTCATGGAGTTCCACTAAATACAGGGTATCATGGCTGAGTACTTGCATTCAATCAGGATCCATGCTTTCATGTGAATCTCTGTGGATTAATAGGTCTGTCAATGCGCCATGCCCGATCATGAAGTAAATGTAAGCGCGCTCGTGATCAAATGGTAGCCATGTGAACCTATACTATTGAACACCGCTCAGAAGCAGGCAAAACAGGTGCATTCACATCAGATTATGGTGCATATCCCCTGAATACTGGTCATTATGATCACCCGTTCGTATGCTTCATACTCCTAGCTGATGATAGTGTTGGATATTATCTTTGTTTTTGTTGTTTCTCACATTGTGGCATGTTCTTCAGAGTCAGTGTAGAGTTCTGTCTTGTATGATGCTGATGAACATGAGGTACGAAGAACATCAATTTCGTTTCTCTGAAATTTACATTCGCATGCATTAAAACACACTAAATTATTGGAAGAATTAAACATTAATGTGTTCTTGAAAAAGTATGTTGATGGCTTATCCTGAGGCTGAATGTATTTGATCCAAGATACCGATCACACAAGTTACTAGTAAAATATCACAATGTACAGTAAGAGCTGGCTTCCTATGGATACAGTCGATCGACTGGGAGTAATGATTGTGAACCCAACTGTACCCCCGCCCAGTGTGATCCACGGAATAACTGACAGTAACTCAGGTCATCATAAACATAAATGACATTTAACGCAAGTTCTCCGCCATTTACAATTTAACGCGAAGCTAGGCCAGTGCTGCGCTCAGAAGAGATTCTTTCCGAAAACTCTTAGTGCATGTGATTCAGCTATGATAGGTCTGTCTGATCTTGAATCTGCTCTTACATGACTAAACCGCGAGCGTGTTCTGGTCTGAGCGTATGTGAGCTGTGTCTCAAGGCGTTTATCGCTAGTTCCTTCTGTATATTAGTGTTCCAGTTGGATATTCAGATGATGAGCTAGATCTGAAGGTCACAGTACAGTACACCGAAGGCTGCGGAATGGTCGAACATTCATCCCATCAGCCCGACTGTTACGCAGGATAATTTTCATCAGTGTACTATTGTCTGCGTCAAAATCACACATACAGACCACAACTAGATAGGACATGAACCCAGAGTCATGTGAGAGAAGTGCCTCGCGTCCACATACCAAACAACATTCTGGGAATTCAGGCGATGATGAGACTTTTACTTTCACTGCTTGGTGACTAAAAGCATCATTCAGAGAGGCAGACAGACAGAAACAATGACTTACGCGCCCATGCGGGTGTTTGTTGTCAGCGTCCATACTCCTTGCCTACCCCCCTGTTTCCTCGAAAGATAGCGTTACACAATGCTGCTATCGCATCCTTGCCATACGCGCCTGTAGTAACCTGAGGTTAGATGCAATATAGCTTCATACCTTTCAGTGAGCTCAAACCCTGACATTTCAGTTGCAGAATCGGGTCCAAGGAGTAGATGTGGTACATGTAACTATAATCACATCACACCTCCCACCTTTCAACAACACCTCTATTCACTCACTCACTCCCTCTACTCACTCACTGTCACTCCGCGACACCACGACACCCATCAGGACACACTCACACTACGACATCCAGCACACACTTGCAGCCAGAGACAGCACTCACTATGACAGACACACGTGCCCTCACCACACACTCACTCACTCACTGATCAACAAAGTGTCTATACACACCACCACATGCTCTAGAACACACATCCAACACCTCCCGGCTTTGGTTGCTTTTGTCGCAATCCATAGCTGCAAGGGGTACCTCCATTACCGGTTGTAATTGTGTTCTACTGTAACAGACCGCACCTAGGCTCTGGTGTCCACCCCCCCCCCCCTCCTTTCCTTACCACCAACAACCACACCTCCAACCCTACACCCACCCATAGGAGACTTTGTGCTATTTAGACCTTGTCAATACACTCTCATTCTGTCGTGATACTACTAAGCGCCCCTTGCAATTTAGTGGGACTATTGCGCGTAATGTCTGAAAAGTCACTCCTCTCTCCTGTACAAACCTTTCTTTCCGTGTTATCCCTTTACTACCGGAAGCGAATGGAGCACACAAGAAATATGCCCAGTGGGAGTGTTTTTGAATAGAAAGATTAAAAAATACGGGGAGAAATTCTCGGGAAAATATTTAAAACGGTATGAAACGGGATAAGTAAAACGGTAGACTCTTCGGAAAACGGGAGGGTCACCTGTGGCGCAATGCCCAGTGGTCCCGTGCTCTTCCCCCAATGGTTAACGTCCGATAAGGGGTGTGATACTGTTCAGTGAGTGATGTAGTCCACCATTGGCGCTGTGATACGCTTTTCACTAGCCCCTGCTCTCTAGCAAGTCCATCTCCGTGACTACTGACCCCGTCATCCTTGCTCCAACACATCAGGGCATTGCACATCCCGTATACACCACACATTAGTCTGAAAATACTTATCTCAGCATTTAAAACGCCTTTTTAACTCAAATATGTGTCCATAATCCATATAACGCTTCCTCCAGTGAAAAAGTCATCTCATATGAATCAGGAGAGAAATCTGCACAGATCAAGCACAGCTCTAAAACAGCTCTAAACAAATATGTGGTGGATTTTGATGTGATGGATGCACTTTTTCACTGGAGGAAGGTTAATTATGATTATGGCTTTATGGCATCTTTATACTTTGCCGCCCCCTCCCATTTTTTGCCAAGTAGTAGCAACAGTTTGAAGGTAAAATGTATGCTTAATGTGGGATTGGTGTTTAGCTTTGTCTTCTCAGATGTTTAACTGATGGACTGGAGTCGTGTCGGTTACTTGTGGATTATTGTGATGTTTTTATCAGCTGTTTGGAATGTATTCTGACGGCCCATTCTTCCATTGTGATTGCACCAGTTTGCTTTTCATGCACTGTATAGCCTATACTGGGCTCCAGACTCATTCTTCCCACTGCTCACTCTTTTGCAACTAACTTTCTCAGCTGGTCGCACGAGCACATGATTCGGTCGCAATATTATTTTTTTTTTTCAAGCTACAACATGGGATTATTCAATCCATGCTGATGAACTTTTATCATAGTTTATAGTTATATGGAAACGAAAGTGGTTAACATTAAACCCGTTCTTTATCATCAGTAGCATAATTTGCGATTTGAATTTTGTGAATGGGAGTTTCTCTTTTGCCATGTTATAAGCCGGGGGGCCCCTTTTGCCCGCCCCCCCCCCTCGGATGCTTTCACTTTTGAAGTTTTGCTTACATACATCTACACACCTTTCTTTTTTTTTTAAAGATTAAAACAAAAGATTGATTATTTTATTTTTTTAATTAAAAAGCACAACAACAATAAATAAGTAAGATACAATGATAAACTATCTTACAAAACGTGTGACGTGCTTCAGGGTCGCCCTGTAATTACTTCTCATCATTCAATCAGCAGCCAGAAGCAGATGCTAATCGGCCCCACCTGTGCTTGGTTAAGAAGAGAGAATATAAGCAGAACAAGAGAAGGAAAGGGTGAGCTAGTTCTCCACTGCAGGAAACACTAACAGTGTGTGTTCGCGTTGTCTCGGCTCCGTCAGATTCAAGTGAGGATTGACTGATCAGCACTGCTCTTCCAACACGGAAAACCACAGACCTACTCCGCACCTTCAGCACTTCATCAATCCCAGAGCACAGTACTTCCCACCTTATGATGTTCTTTTATGTTCAATAAACGCCCTCCGGGGACCTGTGCACTGCCAATCAGTCTTCATTCATCCCGCCACAATATACAGTGGGGCAAAAAATTATTTAGTCAGCCACCAATTTTGCAATTTCTCCCACTTAAAAAGATGATAGAGGCCTGTAATTTTAATCATAGGTATACATCAACTATGAGAGAAAAAATGAGAAAAAAAATCCAGAAAATCAATTGTAGGATTTTTAAAGAATTAATTGGTAAAATCCTCGGTAAAATAAGTATTTGGTCACCTACAAACAAAGCAAGATTTCTGGCTCTCACAGACCCGTAACTTCTTCTTTAAGAGGCTCCTCTGTCATCCACTCGTTACCTGTATTAATGGCAACTGTTTGAACTCGTTATCAGTATAAAAACACCTGTCCACAACCTCAAACAGTCACACTCCAAACTCAACCATGGCCAAGACCAAAGAGCTGTCAAAAAACACCAGAAACAAAATTGTAGACCTGCACCACGCTGGGAAGACTGAATCTGCAATAGGTAAGCAGCTGGGTGTGAAGAAATCAACTGTGGGAGCAAATATTAGAAAATGGAAGGAATAAAAGACCACTGATAATCTCCCTCGATCTGGGGCTCCACGCAAGGTCTCACCCCGTTGGGTCAAAATGATCACAAGAACTGTGAGCAAAAATCCCAGATCCACACGGGGGGACCTAGTGAATGACTTGCAGAGAGCTGGGACCAAAGTAACAAAGGCTAACATCAGTAACACACTGCGCCGCCAGGGACTCAAATACTGCAGTGCCAAATGTGTCCCTCTGCTTAAGCCAGTACATGTCCAGACCAGGCTGAAGTTTGCTAGAGAGCATTTGGAAGATCCAGAAGAGGATTGGGAGAATGTAACCAAAATATAACTTTTTGGTAAAAAAAAATCAACTTGTCGTGTTTGGAGGAGAAAAAATGCTGAGTTGCATCCAAAGAACACAATACCTACTGTGAAGCATGGGGGTGGAAAAATCATGCTTTGGGGCTGTTTTTCTGCAAAGGGACAGGACGACTGATCCGTGTAAACGAAAGAATGAATGCGGCCATGTATCGTGAGATTTTGAGTGTAAACCTCCTTCCATCAGCAAGGGCATAGAAGATGAAACATGGCTGGGTCTTTCAGCATGACAATGATCCCAAACACCCCCCCCCGGGCAACAAAGGAGTGGCTTCGTAAGAAGCATTTCAAGTCCTGGAGTGGCCTAGCCAGTCTCCAGATCTCAACCCCATAGAAAATATTTGGAGGGAGTTGAAAATCCATGTTGCCCAGCGACAGCCCCAAAAAAATTACTGCTCTAGAGGAGATCTGCATGGAGGAATGGTCCAAAATACCAGCAACAGTGTGTGAAAAACCTTGTGAAGACTTACAGAAAACCTTTGACCTCTGTCATTGCCAACAAAAGGGTATATAACAAAGTATTGAGATGAAATTTTGTTATTGACCAAATATTATTTTCCACCATAATTTGCAAATAAATTCTTTAAAAATCCTACAATGTGAGTTTTTTTTTTTTCCTCATTTTGTCTCTCATAATTGAGGTAAACCTATGATGAAAATTACAGGCCTCTATCATCTTTTTAAGTGGGAGAAATTGCAAAATTGGTGGCTGACTAAATACTTTTTCCCCACTGTATATGCCACGGTATGTTAAAAGTGTTACTGTATCTTTTTTTCCTATTGTATCTGTCTTTTGCTTTTATTGTAACACTGATTGTTTAATTATTTTCAATTTTTGAGGACTTTCGTTTTTACTAATATGAGTTATTCTGCTGTGGTGTTGAGAATTGTGAAATTTTGCTGGGCTCTAATATGTAGATGTCACACCAACCTTATTTACAGAAAATATATATTTAAATAATTCAATCATACATAGATTTGGATATGTGGCCCACTCATAGGTCTAATCCCATTCAATAATTGTGATTACAATATCGACCTACTGACACCTGCGTCTCAAACGCTCTGATGAATCCCTGAAGTGACCGCAGCAGACACAGCGAGACACAAACACTCCACCGATGAGCAGAACTATTACAGCAAAGCCATACGAGAGCCACAGAAACACACATCAGCAGCTGCTTCATCCAGTCAGGCATTAATCTGCAGATTATCGACTAATAAGCAAGCTTCCCAAACACAGCGGAAACTGGAGGAACTGAATAAACATGCTTCAAACTATACACACGAGATATATTCAGAGTCTGAAAACATTCAGCACAAATAATAACCACACAGAAGTGAATAAAGAAAAATAATTGAATTTAAATATAATTTAAAGTGAATTAATCAATCAAGCAGAAGGCAGGTCAATGGTAGGTCATTCTTTAAAAGTTAGTGTTACAGTTCAACTTAATTTGGATGTGATCTGTTCTGATAAACAGAAGAACAGCATTAGAACGAGCAGAAATCGATGAAACTCTGAGCACAGTGCTCTCTGTCTGATTAGCTGAGCGTGAGATGAAGATCAGCGTCTCAGACTGAAGCCACGATGACATTCAGATGTCCTTCTGACCATCTGATAAAACGCACACCGCTAACACTGACTCCAGATCAGCCAAGCATGTGTTTGAGATCATCATATCTCCTGCAGCACTGATTACTGCAGTCATTATATTCAGAAGATCGCATCAAGTGCCCTACATAGATGTAGACAAAAAACCCATATTGTTATGATGATCTTAAAATATACCCAAATTCTCCACTCTGTTACCCAACACTATTTATACGACTATATTTATAAATATATTTAATATATCCTGCTTCCGTCTTATTCACATTCTCTTGCATATTTTATCTGCATAGAGTATTTTGTACATACATATCTTCTCTATTGTTTACGTGCATTATCTGTCTACTTTATATTCATGTTTTTTAAAAGTAAAATATCTAATATTTCTGATTATGTAATAATATTTAAAAATTGTTACTGTATTTTTGATTAAATAAGTGTATCTCTGGTGAGCAGAAAAGACTTCTTTCATAGACATTAAAACAAATCTAACTGATGTAGATTATAGTAGATTGAACTATTTTCACATTGCAATGCTTTCTGGGATTGCTGTGGTATGAATGCGATGCTGCTGCAGAATCTGTCCCGGAGCAGGATCACTGCCTACGTTCTGGAACAGTCTTCACATCGAGAACATGCAGATGAGCCCTAAAACACTGAATACACACAGATCTGGAACGGAGTCTCAGCTTCACACACACACACTCTCTCTCTCTCACACACACACAACACAACACTCTCTCTCACACACACACACAAACTATCTCACACACACACACACACACACGTCTCTCTATCTCGCTATCTGGCTCACACACTCGCACTCCTAACAACACACACCCCCACTTCCACACCACACACTCTCTTCACACACACACACCATCTCTCACACACACACACACATACACACTGTCTCTCTCTCTCTCTCTCTGTCTCTAACACACTCGCACTCACTAACACACACACACACACACACAACCTGTCTCTCTCTCTCTCTCTGTCTCACACACTCGCACTCACTAACACACACACACACACACACACACACACTCTCACACTATCTCTCTCACACACACACTATCTCTCTCACACACACACACTGTCTCTCTCTTCTGTCTCACACACGTCACCAAACAAACACACACACACACACACACACTCACACACACCCACACACAGTAGCAGCAGCCTTGGAGGAATGGCTCCTGAACATCAGCTGATTCTCATGATTGTTGAGTCTCATCAGTCTCTGTGGATCATTAAGACTATTGATCAGTATTGATGGTCAAATAACAGAGGAAGCAAGCTGGGTCAGAGAGAGGCGTTTATGCTCATCTGACATGCACTTTGATGAAGACTCATCTGCTCTCAGACAGTGTTTCCTGCTCTTTCTCCAGTAATGGGATTGTGCTCTTCAATGCATCGGTGCTCTTGAGTCGTGGCCATCTTTTTTTTGGGTGCTTTTGGGGGGGCTTCTTTATGCGGAGGAAGTCATCGATCTGAAAACAATTTAGCGTTGCGAGGCTGAAGCTCCTCTAGACGCTTATCTTTATCCTCTCAGAGAATCTTTCACGCAGCGCAGGTCACGAAGCAGGAAAGCACACCGGTCGAGGTCAGCGGCTGATCTGAGACGACAGATATACAGCAAACCCCTGAGAAATCAAACCCCAGCATGATTTACACACACAAACTCCTCTGAAGCACAGCACACTATACTGTCTTCATCAGCTGCTCTACATCTCAACTCTCTCTGTAGTTGCTTCTGCTCTTCTGTTTATCTCAGAGTTTGCAAGTTTACAAGAATTTAAAACATCAATATTTGTACTGTAACTCATAGTGTTAGTTGGTTCTTGTAAAGCGTGAACACACTTAAAACGAATCATTTCCATGAGCAGTGCAGTGAGTCAGCAGCAGCAATGAGAAGTTTTATATGAAACCGCAATCACAATATATAACAAAACAATCACATTTTGACCAAGTTGAAGTCCTGTGTGTGTGTGTGTGTGTGTGTGTGTGTGTGAGAGAGAGAGAGAGAGTGTGAGAGAATGTGTGAGAGAGAGAGTGTGAGAGAATGTGTGAGTGAGAGTGTGTGTGTGTGAGAGAGATAGTGTGTGTGTGTGTGTGTGATAGAGTGTGTGTGTGTGTGAGAGAGATAGTGTGTGTGTGTGCGTGTGAGGTGGTGTGGTGTGAGAGAGAGGAGCTGTGTTTGTGTGGAGGAGTGTGTGTGTGTGTGTGTGTGTGAGAGGGTTTGTGTGTGTGTGTGTGTGTGTGTGTGTGTGTGTGAGTGTGTGTGTGTGTGAGAGAGTAGTGTGTGGGAGGTGAGTGTGTGCGTGTGTGAAGAAGATAGTGTGTGTGTGTGAGTGAGGGATGTGTGTGTGTGTGTGGTGTGTGTGATGAGAGAGATAGTGTGTGTGTGTGTGTGTGAGTGTGTGTGTGTGTGAGAGAGCTAGTGTGTGTGTGTGAGGCGTGTGTGTGTGTGTGTGTGTGTGAGAGTGTGTGTGTGTGAGAGAAAGAGAGAGTGTGTGTGTATGTGTGTGTGTATATATATATATATATGTTTTGTTTTTATAACTGATGCCGATATCTTAGAGAGCAGGGTGGTCAATGGCTGATATAAAGCTGATATATATTACATCAGACTATTTCAAACAACTAAATTACTGCAATTCGATTTCTATTTATTTTACATAATATTTATTACAATTCATTTGAAATAAATTATCTGCAATTTTATCAATTAGAAAAAAAAGAACTTGATAAAGAAAGTAAAAGAATAGATAATCTTATGGAACTTGTTCTGCCTGGGATAAAAAAAAAATTAAAAGGTAATTACACATTTTATGTCACAATAGGAATCAGCAGAATTGTGAGACAAAAAGTCAGAATTGTGAGATAAAGTTATCTATTTACTTTTTATTTTTATATTAATGGTAGAAAACCGTTTCCAATAACTTGTACTCTGTTACATAATGATAAATTGTTAAAAATATGAATAAAACATAAGTAAACACTGTAACCAACAGTGCACTCAGTAATCTGGTACGTTTGTGTTGACTGGGAATCAAATATTCCCAAATAAAAACACTGTAGCCATAATTTTACATTTAGTGCACATAACGTGAATGTGACATGCTGGAAAACTGGATATAGCGCAGCAAAAAATATCCAATATCGGCCGATATATCGGGCTTTGCGATATATATCGGTCACCCTGTAATATACATCATTTTAAAATGAAAACAAAACTTTTACTAAAAAAACATGATATTTGATCTGTTTACCTGTGTGTCAATGTGACCATTAGTGAACGTGCAAAAGAGTTGTTCATTTCTTTAAAATATTGAACTCAAGTAAATATTTAACATTACATATTTTAACATATTTACACTAACTGATAGCGTCTGTATCTCACTCAGGTTCACTCCAGACACCAGCGGATGCTGTAATCGACGGCTAAATGAGTCTCTCGTCTCCCTTCAGGCCTCCGTCGCATTTCAGCCGCTAAAAATACCCAGATGAGCCGCTCCGCCCTTCAGTATCACAGAGAAATTAACCCATTTACACAAAACACTCCCAGCGTTCCTCTGATCTGTGTCAGGATAAACCACACTCCATCTCAACATCACAGAAGATGCTGGAAGAACAGCTCAAACAGGGTTATTGCAGTCATTAGAAACACAAATACATGACAACTGAAATAAAACACAAGAAATCTTCAGTTCAAGACAGCTGGCAATGCAACATTTCTCAGTTTTGTTCAGATTAACTTGAAGTACTAAAATTACCACAACTAAATGAACTAAAATGAACAAATAAAACATTTAAAAAAATTAAATTAAAAATAAAAAAAACTATATAGACATATAAAAAAATATATAAAAATGAACTAAAATTGGACTAAAATTAGAATAAAAACTAATGCTAAACACACACGCAGTGACCTGACCTTTGACCTCGTGTGATATTATCTCCCTGACCTTTGACCTCTAATGTTATCACTTCCTGATCTGAGAGCAGCAGGTTGTAAAGGCACATCTACAGACCAGAATACCATCCTAGCAACCACACACAGCACCCTAGCAACCATGTAGAAGACTGTAGCGCTGTGACGGTGAGATCAGGCTGTTCTAAAACAAATCTACAGCTCTTACACACACACACACACTCTGCATAAACAATCAAAACACGGTATTACTATCAGTGTGTTCTGTGTGTAGTCACACACACACAACAACAAACACACACACACACACTTATTCAATAAGCCACAGCGGATGTGTATGTGTTTGTGTGTGTGTATAATCCTTCCATTCCATTAGTGAGAATCGATCTGGCCGCTGGAATCACTGACTAACCTGCAAGAGCTCAAGAACATGAAACACTCACACACACACACTCTCACATACAGACACACACAGAGACACACACACACACACACACACACACAGACACAAAAACACACACACACACAGTGTCGGCGTCAGCTATCCTTGTGGGGACTCTCCATAGGCGTAATGGTTTTTATACGGTACAGACCGTATTTCTATTGCCCTACACCAACCCTACAACTAACCCTACCCCTTACAGGAAACTTAGCATTTGTACTTTCTCAAAAAAACTCACTCTGTATGATTTATAAGCTTTTGTACCCATGGGGACCTCAATTTATGTCCCCACCGTGACACAAGTCCCCATGAGACCCCATGTGTGTATTCAGGTTTAAGTCCCCACCAGGATATATAAACCAGTACACACACACACACACACACACACACACACACACACACACATACAGACACACACACACACACACACACACACATAAAACTCTGTTGAAGTGTTTCTGCATTATGAGTCTTGTGTCCTGTTGAGTGAGTGTGTGTGTGTGTGGTGTGTCTGTGTGTGTGTATGTGATGGGTGTGTGTGTGTGGTTGTTGTGTGTCGTATGTGGGTGTGTGTGTGTTGTGTGTGGTCTGTATGGGTGTGTGGTCTTCCCGCGGCCTCATTAAATGCTAGAGCTGTCAATCAAACTGCAGCGGCTTTATTGTGTGATTCATTCTCCCCCGCTGGACACTGATTGCACAGATGCATGCTGGGAAGCGCAGTCTCAGAGCCGAGAGGACGTCACCTGTGCAGGGTTCACACGCTAAAACACTGACTAGTGTTCAGTTCACAATAACTCATCATAACTCATCTGTCATCTCACAGAGCGGTAGAAGATACCGCTGAATCTGCAGCGCATGTGTGTTTGTTCTTCTCTTATCATCGTGTAAATAATCTCACTGTGATGTGAGGACAATAGAAGTGTTGCTTACCAAAATTTGTACCAAGAGACTAACGCTGTGCCAGTGCTTCTGAGAAAGCAGGCCCACACATGCTGCAAAGCTGCTTTCTCAGCGAGAGAGTTCAAGTAAAACTTGCCCATATTAAAACATTTGCTTACGTATGAAATGAAATCTCATTTGCAATGCAGAAAGACAGCTCTTAAAGGAAATGCAACAGAAACATATTACTATTTAGAATAAACCATTATTTTAAAAAAAATAAACAGTTGTGCTGCATTTGGACAAAACAAAAATAAATACATTCAAAAATAAATGCAAAGTCTGCTGTAAAGAGAATGTTACATTTTCAACTGATTTACACATGTTTTGATGATTTATAACTGAATCCATAGAAAATAACAACCAAAAACGGGGGGAAATCCAAGAGAGTTCACTCTGAGTTCTGTGTCTGTTTATGCAACACAACTATGAATATTACAAACGCTGAAATCATAAATCATCAAGAGTCCCACGACTTCATCCGAGTCTACAGAGACGTTCACAAGCTCCAGTTCAAGCTCATACTCATGATCACATCAGATGCGTCAGAGCAAGAGTGCGATGTACCATTTCTGCACAAATCATGTTCTGCGTTGCGTTTATTAAATTCATGACGGTGCTGTAAACTGAATCGTTGCATATTCTACAATACTATGGTGTTTCGTACACGAGTCAAAGGTATTTAAATGTCCGCATCAAAAGATATTTCACAAAAGTGATTACATATATGCATAGAAAGCACACTGAATGCAAGTAAAGTGTCTACTTTTAAGCTTTCAAATACGTTTTGGGAGAATACAATGTTAAAATGTGGGTGAAATAATGTTTCATTGTCCTTCAGTGTAACGCTTCAGCATACTTATTCTGACCTGTACATATTAACATGCATAAAAGAATAAGCAAGCATACTACATTTTATTGCATTTGAAATGAGTAAAAAATTATTGCTGACAAATGACTAAAATGGGATCGTGACAAGTATTATAGTTATTATATAGTATTATAGTTATAGAGATATATATATTTTTTGTGTTTGCAGGGAAAGAAAACATTAAAACAGGACACGTGAAAGGACACACAAATGTGAAAACAACAATTCAAAGCTGTATTACACTTATTGTTTTGATGCTTGAAAACCCTTTTTCGTCTCTTTGACCCACATGCAATTTAGCTATTTTTATTGTAAATGAAAATCATTTTAGTCACTGAGACTCAACTCAAGGCTCACAGTATTTGTGAGCGTGCATGTGTCTGCATCTGTCTGACTTGACTCGAGCGCAGCGATAGAACGATCTGACGCTGCTAATGAAGCTGGTTCATCACGTCTGATCCGTCCTGAGGATGTATGTGGTGTAAACCGGGCAAAACACACATCTAGAGACGAGACGTCTGCCCCGAGGAAAGACTGAGATCACAGACACAAGGACAGGCCAGAACATCAGGATCCTTCATGTGGAAGCTGATTAACCCACAGAACAGACTGGGATTAAACACCACCGGGACATTCCTAAACTAGTCCTAAACCATTAGCCTCCACTAAACCACACAACATCATCAGAGAATCTCCACAACCCACATTCATACATTATTCAGATTGATCATAAGTGGTGTCTCCAGACTCGGGTCAAAGCCTTTTCTTGCATCCACAGCGTTTTGTTTGACAAACACACGATCAGCGCTACATTTACCTCATTCTGAGATACAGCTCATACACCTGCAACACTGAGATCATATACAGCTTGCTACACACAAACTGCGTATCACTTTAATAAACACAACGGCTAAGGAAATAGAAATATTGAAAGGTCTGCTGCTGGAGACTTGCCATTGGCTGCTGTATTAGAAAAATGAATTAGGTAATTATTGCACAAGGTTATTAAAATAAAACATTACTTAAAATGAAAGAAATGTATTTTATTTCAGCTAGTTGCCAAGACACCATTTCTTGTTTTGTTTAGTTTAGCTTGAGATACTAAAATAACTACATAAATAAACTAAGACCACACTGTTCTTCTAAGCTGTACAGAAATAAATACAATTAAAAATAATAATACTGCAGCATATTTTACAAGAAAATACTATTTCAATCTTTATACTTCAAACTTTCCGGATATTAAACATGGTACGTTCCGTTTCGTTTTTTAATATTAGTGAATGTCTAGCCTTTCTTCAAAGTGAAGAGTGTCACATTTTTTCAGCGTAATAAATAAGGAAAACTACACAGAAATGTTTAAAGTAAAACAAAATAAGAAAAGCACATAAAATTACAAAAACTTTAACTAAAATTAAAGTGAGAAGAGAAAATATAAAATTCAAAATATGATCAAAATCAAGCTATAAAAGCATGTCACTAATGTGAGCAGACAGCAGGTGTTTTCTAGATGTGCTGCTGGCTGCATCAGGAGTGTGATAAACAACACACACACACACACTCACACAGACACAACACACTCACACACACACACACTCATTCAAACACACCAAAACACACTACACACACACACACACTCACACACACTCACACACTCTCTCTCACACACGCACACTCACACACTCACTAACACACACAAACACACACACACCACACACTCACACAGACACCACCACAACACACCACACACACACACACACAAAAAACACACACACACACACACATATAACACACACACACACACACTCACTAAACACACACACACACACACACACACACACACTCACCAGAACCACACACACCACTCACTAACACACACAATCACTAACACACACACTCACTAACACCAAACACAACACAAAAACACACACACAGACACACACACCCACCCACACACACACAAACACACACAAACACACACAACCACAAACACACACAAACACACACACAACACAGACACACACACCACACACAACACACACACACACACACACACACAGACACAACACACACACAGACACACAGACTCACTCACACTCACTCACAGACACACACACACTCTCTCTCACACACACACACACAACCACACACCACACACACTCACACACACACACCACACACTCACTCACTCACACACACAAACAAACACACACAAACACAAACACACACACACACACACACTCACTACCACACACACACACGCACTCACACACACTCAATCACACACACTCACTCACACACACACAATCACGTCTCACCAACACACTCACTCTATCACACACTATCTCTAAACAACAAACAAACACACAAACAACACACACACACACACACACCTACCCAAATTAAAAAGTTCTAGATGATGATGTTATAATCTAACATCATATATAGGCCTTCCTCTACACGCCCTGCTCTGAAAACACTCGGAGATGCACGCAAACATCGCTGTCTGACGCGTCAAGCATCTCCATAAACGCCTTTTCTAGGAGCGATGAGACGCGCGTCAGGAAAACAACGCGCACGACAGAAGGAACCAGCGCGACGGACTCATGACAGAAATCAACGCTAAACACGCGCGTCTGCATTGCGGTGCATGTGTGTCTCAGCATCATCTTCCTCCTCCTCCTCCTCCTCACAGAGCACCGCGCGTCTCTCACACACACGCAGCGTCAGTAAACGCGCCGCTCTTACCTGCGGATGCGTCCTCAGCTTCAGCAGACTCTCGTTCCGCAGCGCGTCGCGGGCGGACTGACTCTCAGCGCGGGGTCCAGCGCAGCGCGACGCGTCTCTCCAGAGCACACGATTGGACGCGACGCGGTGACGCACTGGAAGAAGCAGCGGGAAGACGCTGATTGGCTGATTCAGCTGTCAGCCAATTATACAAGTGTGTTAGTCACTAAAATACACCTGATCTGTCTGTCTGTCTGTCTGACTATCATCTATCTGTCTGTCTGTCTGGCTGTCTATCTATCTATCTATCTATATCTTAGCTATATATCTGTCGTCTGTTGTCGTCGTCATCTATCTATCGTCATCTGTCGGTAGCTGTCAGTCTATCTATCTACTATCTATATATTATCTATCTATCTATCTATCTGTCTGTCGGTCTATCTATCTATCCATCCATCCATCAATCATCCATCCATCCATCCATCCATCAATCCATCCATCCATCTATGTGCGTCTGTCTGTCTGTCTGTCTGTCTGTCTGTCTGTATGTCTGTCTGTATGTCTCTCTGTCTGTCCGTCTGTCTGTCCTTCTATCGTTCTCTCAGTCTGTCTGTCTGTCTGTCTATCATCTTGTCTGTCTGTCTGTCTGTCTGTCTTTTTTTTTTTTGTCTATATGTCTGTCTGTCTGTCAGTCTATCTATCCATCCATCTATCCATCTATCTGTCTGTCTGTCTATCTATCTATCTGTCTGTCTGTGTGTCATCTATCTATCTATCTATCTATCGATAGATCTGTCTGTCTGTCTGTCTGTCTATCTATCGATCTATCTGTCTTCTGTCTGTCGTCTGTCTGTCTGTCTGTCATCTGTCTGTCTGTATGTCTGTCTGTCTTTTTGTTTGTTTTTTTTTTTGTCACAGTCTGTATGTATATTACTATCTATCGATCTTAATCTATCTAATCTATCTATCTGTATCGACTTCTGTCTGTCTGTCTATCTATCTATCTGTCTGTATGTCTGTCTATCTATCTATCTATCTATCTGTCTGCTGTTCTAACTATCTATCTATCTATCTATCTGTTGGCAGTCGATCTGATATATCTATCTATCTGTCTGGTCTGTCTGTCTGTCTGTATGTCTGCTCTGTTATCTATCTATTCTATATCTATCTATATATCTGTATGACTGTCTGTCGGTATGTCTGTCTATCTGTCTGTCTGTCTATCTATCTATTATCTATCTATCTACCTGTCTGTCTGTCTATCTATCTGTCTGTCTGTCTGTCTGTCTATTCGATATATCTGTCTGTCTGTCTGTCTATATGTATGTCTGTCTGTCTGTCTGTCTACCAGAAATTTTAGAGAGCAAGGAGAGGGAGTGGTCATAGTGAAACATCCAAATATTTGGTATCTCTGAAAAGCCCGGAATGTGCTCTGTACAGGACACCCAGACTTAAAACTTGTGAGGTCTCAGAGAAATTCACTCAAATATAATGTCCTCATATGAGGTCACAGGGTCTCAGGAGGTTAAAAAACATTACAAGTCTTACTGAACCCAAACTTTTGAGGGGTAGTGTATGTGTAAACCAATATCACACTGCATAATTTCAGCATCTTTTATTCTATCTGTGGGTGTTTTTTAATTCCATCCCTTCGGTCTCTCCTAATTTTCGCTCCTCAGTAACCATGGCGACCGCCACTAAAACCCCCCCAGGTGCAGATCCCAAGCAGCTGGAGCGCACGGGTACCGTCCGAGAGATCGGATCTCAAGCCGTGTGGTCGCTGTCCTCGTGCAAGCCAGGTGTGTGTGTGTCTTATTTATTCTCTGTGTTTGATGAGTGCACACCTGATTACTACATCTTTTGTTTTCCTCTGTTTAGTTATTCATTCATTCATTGTCTTTCTGTGTGAAGGGTTTGGAGTCGACCAGTTGAGAGATGATAATCTGGAGACGTACTGGCAGTCTGATGGCTCTCAGCCACATCTAGTGAACATTCAGTTCAGGTAGAGCTACAGAGAGACTCAAACATATTTAGACCCAATGCACTGATAAACCGATATATTTGGCATGGGTTCATTAACCTGACGGCATTTAGACATTTTGATACTGTTGTTTTATCGCTAGTGATTGGCTGGTTAACATGAATGTTTTTTGGTTCAGTTACAAAATAATCTATATATTTATTAATATATCTGTTATTATAATATATTATTACTTCAAATTTAAAGTGCTAGAAAAGTGGAAATATTTTAAGGTCATGGTCACACTCAGTAGTAGTTATAGTATTTATAGACTCGAATATATAACTAATCAATTATTTAGCTTTTCTGGCTGAACTATACATTTTTTAAAAATTCCGTTCAGTAATAAATTAATCTAAAGACCCCAAAAATGCATGATCGATGATATGTTTTGTAAAGTGAAGTATTTAGAAAAATATGAATTGATTTCAGCCTGTTTTATGTACCTCTCATTGGTTATTATTGACATTTTTGTGATTTATCATATAAAGCATTTGTCTAGCAAACATCCTGTCTTTCTAACAAAAGCCACTAAAAACAAAAAAAGGCATAATATATATAATATATATATATATAATATCAGACATTATATGATCTTTACATTTTAGTAACTTAAGTCAAATTAGGTCTCATCTTGTATTGAATTGTCAATGCTGATGACATATAATCTCCACGCTGTATGCTGATTTTCTATTAAAAATAAGTCTGTGCTTAGAAAATTATGCTTTAGACACTTTCATTAAAAAAAATCTGACCTGAGATCAGTGCATACTGTATTATGTTTATATTATGAATATTATAATGGACACTTTTCACAGCGGGGCCCTCTGAGGTCTGTGCATGCCACTGCAAACTGTATGTGTTTTAATAGAATCTGAGAATGTTTCCTCTCTGTTGTGTCCTGTTAGGAGAAAAACCACTGTGAAAATGCTGTGTATTTATGCCGATTATAAATCGGATGAGAGCTACACTCCCAGCAAGATCTCGGTCAGAGTGGGAAACAACTTCCACAACTTGCAGGAGATTCGGGTAAGAAACACCGATCACGTCACAGTCATAATCTATGTTTGTGGTGGCTGTTGTGGAGGTTAACGTTGCATTGCTGTGTGAGCCCCCTTTTGGACTGATGACTGACTGTATTTGTCATCTGACTGCATGAACCGTACTGTACCGTTACACGCCTAATATACACTGCTGTTCAAAAGTTTGTAATGTTTTTTAAAGAAGTCTCTTATGCTCATCAAGGCTGCATTTATTTGATCAAAAATACAGAAAAAAACACTAATCTTGCTAAATGTTATTACAATTTAAAATAATGGTTTCTATTTTAATATACTTTAAAAATGTAATTTAAATTAAGCAAAGCTTAATTTTCAGCATCATTACTCCAGTATAAAGCGTCACATGATCTTCAGAAATCAGTATAATATGCTGATTTATTATTAGAATTATCAACTGTTGTGCTGCCAAATATTTTTTTGGAAACTGTGATACTTTTTCAGGATTCTTTGATGAATAAAAAGTTAAAAAGAACAGCATTTATTCAAAATATTAATCTTTTCTAACAATATAAATCTTTGCTGTCACTTCTTAACAATTTAACACATCCTTGCTGAATAAAAGTTTGAATTTCTTTCAAAAAAAGAAAGAATAAAAATGTACGACCCCAAACTTTTGAATGTAGTGTAATTGTTAGAAAAGATTTCTATTTTAAATAAATGCTCTACTTTTAAACTTTTTATTCATCAAAAAATCCTGAAAAAAGCATCACGGGTTCCAAAAAATATGAAGCAGCAAACAGAGTTTCCAGCTCTGTGAATAAATCAGCATATTATACTGATTCTGAAGATCATGTGACACTGAAGACTGGAGCAATGATGCTGAAAATACAGCTTTGATCACAGGAATAAATTACAGTTTAATGTATATTAAAATAGAAAAACGTTATTTTACATCATAATAATATTTCACAATATGGGATTTTTATGAAATAAATGCAGCCTTGCTTCTTTCAAAAACATTAAGAAATCTTACCATCCCCAAACTTTTGAACGGTAGTGTATATTATATATAAATCTATAGATTAATAAAACAATTTTTATTAATAAAAACTATAATATTATCTCAATGATACTACAACAACACTATGGTCTCTCTCTTCTAGCATAGTAAATCAATTCATAACTCAAATCAATATTCCATGTCCATTTATTTATTTATTAGAGTCAATTATAATAAGCAGAATAATGTGCATTTTTACAAAATCAATCCTTTCATTTTGACTCTAGCGTTGTCTGTGTGTGTGTGAGAGCAGCAGTTGGAGATGGTGGAGCCGAGCGGTTGGATTCACATCCCTCTGTTGGATCTGGTGAACAATCCCATCAGGACCTTCATGATCCAGATCGCCG
>JADLZN010009767.1:209145-436842 GCA_018155175.1 Sinocyclocheilus anophthalmus
TTTTTTTTTTTTTTTTCTTTTGCTTTTGCTAGAAATGAGCGGTGTGGGATTCACTCTGTAGAAATGTCCTCTGATGAATTCACTGCAAACACTGCAGCAGTGCCCTGAAATACAGTGAGAGCGTCTCCATCTCTCAGAATCAGAAGAGTAGAATATTGTCATCATGCATGGATACATCAGCTGAGTTCCTAATATAATACTAGCATACTGCGTCAGCACACAGTGATGTACTGTGCTACCGCCGTCACATCAGGATTAGTTCATCCAGAAGTGAAAATGTGCTCACACTCAGGTCATCTGAGTTTAGATAGTTTGTGTCTTCTTCAGGTTTGGAGAAATGTAGCATTGCATCACTTGCTCACCAATGGATCCACTGCAGTGAACAGGTGCCGTCAGAACCAATCTCAAGACTTTTACACAAAGCATTAAGTCCATAATCCTAATAACTCTTCCAACGCTTCCTCCAGTGAAAAAGTCCATCTTCTGTTGTTGTCTCGCATCAAAATCCAGCCACATATTAGTTTAGAGCTGTTTAAACGCTGCTTGATCTGTGCAGATTTTTCTCCTGATTCAGACCAGAACACTTTTTCACTGGAGGAAGACTTATTATGAACTCATATTTTAGTTAAAAACATCTTAATGCTGGATGTGTTTCAGCTTTTGTCTTCTCCAGATGGTAACTGATGGACTGGAGTGCTGTGGATTATTGTGATGTTTTTATCCGCTCTCATTCTGACGGCACCCATTCACTGCAGAGCATCCGTTGCTGAGACACTGATGCAATGCTACATTTCTCCAAACCTGATGAAGAAACAAACTCATCTACATCTCGAATGGCCTGAGGGTTTTCAGCAAATTTTCATTTTTGGGTCAAATATTCCTTCAAGGAAATCTTTAAGTTATAAAGTCTGTCTGGGTGATCAAATCATAATTGAAAATGTTTATATTTTTGCCTGATATCTAGATGATTGCATAATAGTACATACTGCAGTAGTATGATAGTGTGCTATTGTGAACACAGCCTGGTTAATCGTCCTCCGAGATCCGTACAGACGCAGCCGTCTGCTTCAGTCAGGCTCGTTTAGTCTCTAGTAAACTGAAGCGTGGTTCATGAATCAGCGGATCTCACACGAATGAGTTCATGGCGTTCACCAGAGACGGAGGCGTCGCCTCTTTATCCGACCTCCCGCTATACTGTCCGATAAACGAGCCGTCCTCGTTGAACTGCGTGTCTCCAGAGTCTCCGTAGTCGACTAAACTGTCGTCGCTGCCGTCGCGCTTAACGCTTCCACTGGACGGAGTTCGGCTCCCTTTGAGCGGTTTATGGTCCTCGTCACTAGGAGAAAAACCACATGCAGGTGAATCATGACGCAAATCAAACTCAAAAGATGGACGGCACACACATGCAGGATCAGTGTCACATGTGCAATCACATACATGTGACAGGATGAGAGACAAAACCTGCGTGAACTTCAAAACAAGCGTTAAAGCATCATGGGAAACTATCAGAGGAATAAAGATGGATGAAGCGCAATCCATATCTCAGCATCTGAAGCGTGAAGATGAAAAACAGATTCATCAAGCCGTGATTCAAACATCAGCCTGAACATGATCATCATGACACAAAGCCTGATTCCTGAAGCACCAGCTGAATCTGAGCGAATCATTCAAAGATTCTGATTCATTCGACAAACTTCCTGAAGACACTCCTTCTGCTGGTGCTTCATGAACGAAGCCCATCAGCCGCGATTAAAGCACAAACAGATTGAGGAAAACCTCAAATCATACATGAATCATGAATGGATGTAGCCACACTTCCCATGAAACGAGTAAGTTAGTACAGGTAACTAGAGAACAGACAGGCTCATACTGTATAATGCTCTCATATACATGTTTTTCTCTGGTTTTATTATTATTATGGTTTTTTGTTGTTGTTCTGAATTTGTTGATACAATTCCAGAATCATTTGGCACCAATTTAATCATTTTATTAAATTTTTTTTTTTACTTTTAGATATTTTTAAAGTAATACTACTACTACTACTAATAATATCTTTAAAAGTCCAAATACTGTATTAACCCCAGGAAATACTTTTTTTGTTATAAAAGTAGTTTTTAACAGTCTCAGCATACAGCTCTTTAAGGGCCGTTCACTTGGAACACGTCTTTGCATCAAGCGCAGAATGCGAGGGCCTTGAGACGTGCTTTTGAGACGTGACTCAATAATGTAAATAAAAACAGTTGCCATGCCATCTTGCTACTGTAAACAATAACTTGCAACGGTTGCCCCGCCCCCGGAGTCTTCTGATTGGTCCACTGTTCTGGAACTGACATTGATGAGTGCTCTGCTTGAAGAGACGCGAGAGCACGGTCATACACGGCTAGCTATGCGTTTACAAAACCATGGAAAAGTATCGCATTGGAATGGAAAGACGTGTTCTGTGTGAACGGGCCCTTACTCTGTCCGTGGTTCATTCTCACTGCATGTTCTCGGGCTAGCGATGATGTACATGTGTGTGATCCTGGAATGGTTGTGTTTTTCTCCTCTCGCATGCAGATTCCCGCTTACCTTCCCACATTCGACCGGCACTTAACGAAACGGGAGGAACGAACGCCAGCGACTCAGTCTGCGCGAGCATCACAGCAGATGCGATTCAGAGCTACTAAACATCACATACTAAGAGCAGTAATGAGTGTTACTTCAGAGCAGCTGAGTCAACTCTGATTCACGATCGTTCAATTACTGCTGAGTGTGAGTTTGTTTCAGATAGCGTTATCATTCAAGGATTGAACGATCCTGTAATCCACACTCATATTTTGCATTTACATTTGGCAAACGCTGACTTACACGACATTCAAGGTAAAGATATGATCATTGTTGGTTGTAATCCATTAAAAGTAATGCAAGTTACGTAATCGAAAGTCTTTTTTCCAAGTACCTAGTAAAGTAACGAATTACTTTTTAATTTACAAGACAATCTGAAAATATTTTCACTTAGAAAATTATTGAAATATTCATTTAAAATCTCAAGGGACATTAATGTAACAATTTTATTTATTTATATTGTAATTTCTAAATATTTCATGTAAATATTTTTGTCTAAAATGCCGGTTTGTGTCAAGTGAAGAGCAGCTGTCAGATTCACATCACTGACCAGCGTTACGAGGAACACTGTATGCTGAGGACAGATCAACATCTGCAATAATGTCCAGCGTATAAAAAGGAAATCATTTAATAAAGCAGGGAATATAAAGAACATTGCTATACAGGAGTAAAGTGCGTTCGTTCGTCTCTCTCCCGCACGCGTGCAGAATAACGCAGGAATAGACTTTAAATGGCAAACCAGCAGCTTCAGTTCAGATCTGACGTCATTATGGACAAACATCTGCAGGATTATTCTGGATCAAGGAAGAAAAGGATGCAGAACTATATTCTGATACAGTAAATACGCTGCTGGATCATCAAGTTCACTGATGCGATCATCCTGGAGACGAGAACCTGATTGAGTCCCGCAGGATCTGCATCAGACCAGCAGCAGATCAGACGATGAAGGTGACGTCGTGGAGAAGTTCTCATCCGCTCTCCGTCTCAGATCGGTGGGGTCAGTCTCCTGAGGGGTCAGAGGTCAAGGGTCAGGTCGGAGCTCTCTCACCTGTACTCTCCAAACGTGATATCATCCTCCTTCATGGGCTGGATCTCCGGGTCTCCGTGAGCATCTTCCTTCTCTTTAACTGAGACAAACATCAGAGAGTCACACACTGGCATTTATCACTGAAACAACAGATAACCCTAACCCTATTTCTGACTTGTTTTCCAGTACAAATATCTGAACATTCTAAGTCAAGATGCATTTAGTGGAGAAACAACCAAATGACAGAAGATCAGTCTTTGTTTTTCCTAAACAAATCATTCACATGAAGTGTTTATATTTAAACGAAAAGAATATCGGCCAGTGGGATAAAACAAAAGTCCAATCTTTTCTTTTGTCACATTCTTGCACATTCCTTCCTTCCTTCATTTTGATTTAACTAATAACTAGTTTAAAACTTTTGAAAAAAAAAAAGGAGAAACATATCATTTATGCACATTGGTTCACAAGAAGACCATTAGCCGAATTAGAAAAGAAATATGGCAGTTTTTTTTAAGGGTTATTTTCATTAACTAAAACGAAACCCATTAAACCTGTTACTTAAACAATTTAAAACGTTAACTAGAACTAAAACCATTAAAAAAAACTATTTTATTTCAGCTAGTTGCCAAAGACAACATTTTCTATTTTTGTTTAGTTCAACCTAATTTACGAAATCAACAAAACAATAAAAAATCATTTAAAAAACTATAAATATTGTTTAAAAAAATGCATTTTACTCAATTTCTATATTGTTTTGGTATGTCATAAGGATTTTTTTTTTTTTAACAACAATTTTTATTTTCAAAGATTATCATAGAGGTTAAGACAACAGTTAATTTTTGTCATTATAACTGAATAAAAAAATACCTACTCAACAATAAACCCAATACCTTCAAAATAAATAAATAATAAAAGAAAATAAATAAAAAGTACTACAATGACATACTTGTCTATATACTTTCAATGTCCGTCAATTCCACAAAAGAGTCACCATCTAGACTCACTAAAAAATCATTGAACACTTTCCAGATGGACCAAAACACATGAAGTTTGTTTTTCAAAAAAAATAGGAAATCTTTGTCATAAGGATACTTAGAATATTTATAAGCAGTGTTGACAGTATCTGTTCCTTGTTTTGTAAGTTGTTTGTAGTGGTTTGTTTTTGTTTTTGTGAATTAATAAAAATGAAAATCACAAAATAAAAACAAGAAAAATTGCTAAAAGCACAACAAAACTACAAAAACTTGAACTAAAATCAAAGTGAAAACAGAAAGTATAATAATAAAGTCTATAACAGTATATCAGTGATAATAAAATAATGCTCACCTGGATATTTGCCGCCCTTGTTCCTCTTGATGAAGCAGATGATGAGCAGGATGAGGATGAGCAGAGCGATGGCCGACATCAGACCGATGAACCAGCCCTGAGTGGCAATGTCCACCTGCGGACTCACCATCGCTGAGGAAGAGGAGGAGGAGGAGGAGGAAGAGCATGAGACGTGAGCAGATCTTCAACTTTAAACAGCTCGATCCAGCGAGTCACAGAAGATCAGACGCCATGAACACAGTCATGAGAGACAAGCACGGAGAGGGAAACTCGACCAGCACTGCAGAAACTATGTTCTTCATCAGTATTTCTCTCGTTTTACAGTACAAATATCTGAACTGTATATCTGTATATCAAGATACATTTACATGAGACACAATGCAGAAATTCTGAGAAATTGTGTTCTTCTTTCAGCATAAAGTCAATTTTGATGTCTTAATGTCTTAATTTTGCATCTCAAGTAAATTTAAGAATGTTGAGATATTTGTACTGGAAACAACTCAAAAATACTGAATAAGAAAATCACATTTGCAGTTCGTATTGATTATGGGATACAATCATGCTGATCGATCAATAAACAATAACAACTGAGCCACATTATGAGCACAGACGGACTCGTGCAGGACATACAGACGTGCGTCATGCGCTTCAACATCTCAACACAACGGCCGTCATGCATCACAGCCGTCAGATATCCCACAAGGCCTTGAGGCTGAGATGAAGCCTCACCTGGGACATTAACCAACAGCTCCTCAGAGTGATGGACCGCTTGGTCGTCATGACCCCGGGCCACCACACGCACCTTGTAGGCCAAACCTTTCTTCAAATTCTTAAGAACGTGGAACTGAGAGCCGTTGACCTTCTCTTTGTTCCAGTCTTCATCACCTGAGGGTTTCCAGCACAACAGGAAGCACTTCAGCGTCCTCACAATCAAATACGGGTAAGTTAGCTCTAGTCACCTGCTGTGTCAATCTGGAGTTAATTCTGACTACCCACCTACTACAGTGCTCCAATAATCTACAAAATAACTAAACTGTTATGACCCTTTGGTGAACTACTCTGCAAAAACTCACGTTCTTCCTCAGTGGTTTTGTCTTGTTTTCCAGTATATAAGATGCATGTATAATGACATCAGATAAGATCTGAAGGTTTTTAAGATGTTTTCAAAATGAAGTGCGATAATACTTAAAACAAGAAAAAATATCTGCCAATGAGGTCAGAAAAATAAACTTAATTCAAAGGGAAAACCAGGATGTAAACCCTTCCCTGGCACTTTTTTGTGTTGTTGTTGTTGTTGTAGTGAGACACCGCAGCAAAACCTGTTTTTTCATGCACTGCTCAATTTTTTTCAGACTAGTGGAAAGAAAATGTCCAAATGCACATATAAGCGTTTATTTTATTTTATTTATTGAGTTTTATTCCTCTCTATATTCTGAAGGTTTTTACTGAGGGGTTTGTTCGTATTTTATTCACACTGATTTATACAACATTGTATTCCTAATAACACGGCGAAAATGCATGTATGTAAAGATAATGAGTTTGTTTCTCCACTTCAGCTGCACTGACATACACCAAAACTTAGAGTTTTATTACTCTCTATATTCTGAAGGTTTTTACTGAGGGATTTGTTTATATTTCATTCACACTGATTTATACCACATTTTATTTGTTAAACATGGCAAAAGCATATCTTTAAAAAGTTTGTTTCTCCACTTCAGCAGCACGTACATACACCAAAACTTAGAGTTTTATTACTCTCTATATTATGAAGGTTTTTACTGAGGGGGTTGTTCATATTTCATTCACACTGATTTACACAACATTTTATTTCTAAAAACATGGTGAAAATGCATGTATTTAAAGGTAATGAGTTTGTTTCTCCACTTCAGCTGCACTGACATACAACACCAAAACTTAAGAGTTTTGTACTCTCTATATTATGAAGTTTATTCTGAAGGTTTGTTCATATTTCATTCACACTGCTTTATACAACCTTTTTATTTGTTAAAACATGGCGGAAAATCATGTATTTAAAGGTAATGGTTGTTTCTCTACCTTCAGCTGTCACTGCCATCACCAAAACTTATGAGTTTAGTACTCTCTAGATTATTAAGGTTTTTAACTGATGGGTTTGTTCATAGTCATTCACACTGATTTAAACCAATATTTTATTATTCTTAAAAACATGGTGAAAATTTATCGTTTTTTATAAATTATTGAGTGCTAGAGATAGAAGTCCAAAAAATCCCCTTTGTAAAAACCTTAACGTTTTAAATGTCCAACAAAAATCCAACCTAATTTTTCAACCTGGCATTATCCAAGTTCAGATTTTTGTGGAAAATGTTTGCAAATTATGCACATTTAAATATAACATTCAGAAAATTTTAATGTACTGTGATTAATCAACTGGGGAAGTATGGTGATATGATATCTAGTAGCTAAATGTTTTACCCTATTCACTTGTAGTTTCTTATTTTAAGTATAAACTGGCTTCATTTTGATCAATTTCTCAGACAACACGACTTTATATCTTCTTAATATGCTTCTTGATATAATAATGTTTAGAGATTTGTACTGGAAAACAAGACAAAAAAATACTAAGAAAATCATTTTTTTGCAGTGTAACCTTCTGAACAGACGGGTCACCATCAGCACTAACCAGCATTAACTAGCGTGGCGGTTGATCTGTTCAGCGGGGTAGATGACTGTGTATTAGTTACTACAGGAGCTCTACTCATGGGAATGTATATGTTTAGCGTTTCATCATCACCATCCTCACGACACACGCATGCAGGATTCTTACTCTTGTCTATAATATATTCAACATAAAGGTGTTTCTCAGGGCCCCAGTATTCCCAACTGATCAGCGCTCCATCCTCGCTCACGGATGAGCTGACATTCCCAAATGCAGGAGCGATCGGCGGCGCTGAGAGAGAGAGAGAGACATCATCAGCCCATCACAGTGACCTCTGACCTCCAGATCAGTGACTGTCAATGATGCACTGACATGAGCGGCACTGTTTACAAGAGGTCCAAACACAATGTGAGTAGCGTAATAACATGTGATGTTAACGTGGAGAGGCGGGGCTAGTGATGATGTCACTACTGTAGGAGAGAAGAAGGGTGTTTATTCTTGTTTATAAAAAAAAAAAGAATCAGAGCTGGATCATGAAAGAAAACACACACTGTAAAGGTAAGCCTTTCTCAAGATTTGTGAGATATATTTTGGGAAGCCAGCAATTCTAATGTAACACAGTCCTAACATCTTGAAAAAAAAATTTGCTGATTGCAAAAAAAAAAAAAAAAAAAAAAATCATAATATAGGCCTATTTTGATGATGCAGAGTTTAAAAATATCAATAAAAACATTTCATCGCATAGTTATTTTCACAAAATAAGAATGTAAATCTTTCAAATTATATGCATCTGCTTTAATGCACTTATCAAAACAACAAAAGCAGTCAAATTCCAAAAGTTTGACAAAAATAAATATTGAAAATGTATTGTTTAACTTCGACACCCATCTGTGCGGTGAAGAAGTCTTGTATTGTCCCTCAGTCAGCAGAAAAACACCACAAACACATGACTCCTGTCTTCATCTGAGCCAGATTACAACTATTTGATCAATTCTCAGCCCATTTTCACACGCATGATTATTTGATACCTAATATGGATTTCAAGGTTAGAATTATGGCCAGTGACACAAGGAAATGCAAACATGAATCAGGTGTTTTACTGCATCCAAACAGAGACAGAGAATTATACATTTTGTGGGGTAATACATTAAATGGAGTATTTGAACATATTTTCCATCTCCACTCCGTTATCTAACTTAGCAAAAATGCTACAAAATTCATCAAATTTAGAGAGAAAGTGTGATGTGAAAGAGCAAAACAGACACTATTTCACACCCGAAAAATTAGAAAAAAACAGGTAATGGGATTTAATTAACAAATATGATGTAGGACGTTGTACACAATATAACAACTATATTCTATTACATGTTAAAAATGATCTTATTATTATTGTTGTTGTTGTTATCTCCAAGAGAGAAATAAATGACAATTGTAATACAAGTGCACTGTGAAATAAAATAAAATTTCATAGTAAGTATACATATACATATAAAAAGTATACATTTTAGTAACAAAATCCATTTCTTCACTAGCAAGTGTTAAACCGCAGGGAGATAGGTTTACAAACTTGTCTCATTGCAAATCTACTGAAATGCTGTAATCATCTGTTATGCCAAAGTGAAAATAAAGCATTACTGGTGCACGTTGTGTTCCCAAATGCATGTTAAACTTGCAGCATGAGCGGAGATTGCGTTCGCTGCATTTACGCTGAGAACACTAGAGCTGCTCGTGTGTAAACAAATACAGTGCCGCGATTCACTCTAAAACACAGCTGACAGACTATATATTTCACTGATCGCAGGTACATATGAACAGAATCTACATCTGAACATCAGTCCTGCTGTAAACACTATGAACACGGACAACACGCGGCTCGTTTCTGTCGTAAACTGAGCAGGTGTGATGAGACTCTGCTGTCTTACACAGACCCACAAACATGAGACGTTCAAAAGACAAGTCGAAGTAGAAGAGTAAACAGAAAACACATAAAACTGACACACACTAAAGAAACAGCTGTGCACCCTATCTAGTGAACGTACCTCTGTCGAGGACAGTGACGGCCTCCTCGGTGAGCGCGGGACCGACTCCTCTCTGCGTTCTGGCACTGATATAAAACTTGTAGCGTGTGCTGTGAAGGAGGTTGTGCAGCGTGAAGCTGCTCTGATTGGACGGCAGATCCAGCTCTTCCAGCAGACCCAAATCACTTTTGCTGTCGACTGGAGGTGGGACAGGAGTGGAAAGAGGCGGGGTCACGTTATTTTACCCAATCATAAGCTACACTTACAGACCATTTGTTCTGTTCACGGCTTCAAACTGACTCGAGCAACATAAACAAGGTCGAACATTCAAATATACACGTACGACACATGAAAACAGTAATAGCTTCAAAATATAGCAGAGATTCTGGAAACTTCCTTTTTTAAAACTTTAAATCACAAAGGCACATTCACACCAAAAACAATAACTATGAAGTTTTAACTCTATGAGAATATTAATATATTAATGCAACTCTTAAAGTTCTTGTACTAAAACTCTTTCAACTCAAAAATGAATGAAACTCTTGATGGAGATAAATGTTGTGCTGCTGCATAAGCTTGTGGAAACCCCGTCAGATCAACTTTAGATTGTGTGTCTCTCTTATTGGCAGGCAGTGTAGTTACGGTTCCCGGTGTGAACGGGTCATAAAGCAGTAAACCGCAGTGACGCTGCACAGGTTTTCTCACCGGTCTGATATTTGAAGGTGTATCCGGACAGACGGCCGTTCCTCTCGTGAGGTGGACCCCATTCCAGCGTCAGAGAGTCCAGATCTAAAGCAGAAACCTTGAAGAAGGACGGTGCGCCTGGAACTGGAACACAAACACACAGAATCCATGTTAAATTACTGTAGCACCTGTGCGGCCTTCTGTACAGCTTTAGGTCAAAACAGTCCGGTTTAAAATACTTTATCCAGTGGTATATGATTAAGAAATACATAGATTAAAACATAGCCCAAGTCAATAAATGATGCACATTTTAAACACAATATTGTCTATTTCAACGGTTTTGTTCCAAAAAGAAGGTTTGCATCTCCAGTCAACACAGTGGCGTTTTGTTCTTGAATGAAACAGTGAATGATTCAGTGACTCATTCATAAAAACAGCCACTTGCTTCGTTTCTAAATGAATCAGCCATTTGAACAAATCAGTTGAATGAATGAGTCAATCATTAAGACCAGTGAACTACCACCTACTGATGGTTTTTAAGTGTCATATGATTATTTTCTATATTTAATTATATTTTGTATTTGCATATATTATGCCTCGTAAATCCATCTAATGCCACTTCAGATGCAGATTCTGTATCTTTTGCCTGATTTGACTTGATTGGCAACAGCCCTTTAATGCCTTATTCTTATTACATGTATTAAACAAAAATAAATTAAAATGTAAATGAATTTGAGCTGCCTTTATAAAGGTCAAAATGCCTCTGGAAATGGATTTAAATATCAGCCCTTAATGGAAAAGTCTGTGTTGCTGCTGACAGTTTTGAGCGTGTCCTCTGTTGGGTGTTGTAGAAATGTTGCCGCTGCTCTTACCGCCCTCGGGTGTCTCGAAGCGCTGCGGGACGCTGGAGGGACCTTCTCCTCGGCCGTTGAAGGCCGTCACCTCCAGGCTATAGACGCTGTACGGCAGCAGTTCAGGCAGTTTCCCGCTGGTTTTGTTGGGGCTGAAGATCTCAGTCCTGTGTTTGCCGTGATGAGAGTTGTGTCGGTGTAAACTGCGCTCACGATGGTAATGCACCTGCACACAGACAACAGTGCAACCCCCGTTAAAGGCTTTCTACCATCCACCTGCTCTCCATATCCTCCCAGCATGCACTAGTCTGAGCGTGATCAATACTGAGATGGTTTTAATGTTTTTATTCGTCCATTTGTGTCTCCTAAAGAGTGTGTCATTAGACTTAGTTGTATGTATTTTATTTTTATGTAAATTTTGTAAATGTGAATGTGAATTACAGCTGCTCAACTACCGCAAACATCACAATCACGATTATTTTGGACAATAATTGGGAAAAGTCATGCATTTAGTGAATTTTAAAACCAGTTTTTTACCCTTGGTTATTATAGTTAACTAAAACGAAAAACACAAAACACCTTAAAATAAACATTAACTGAAATTAAATAAAATATAAAAAAATGTAACTTGTTAAATTTCAGCTAGTTGTCAATGTAACATTTCCACATTTTTTGTTTAGTTTAGTTACAGTACCAAATACTAAACTAAAACTAAAATGTCCTAAAACCGTATTAGACATAACAGCACAAAAACTAATAAAAATGGACAAAAGTACTAAACTTTAAACCGAAATATAATAACTATATAGTTTCAAAATGATTTAGTTAAAATATTAACTAACTCTATATAGATATATAATCACTGAAAAACAACAAAAATATATTTAAAAAATTTAAATGAGATCAATTATACCCTATAATAATTTGAGAATTGAGAAACAGAATGTAGTTCAATAATCATTTGATCTTGTTTTCATAATCATGTTTAGAAATAACCTTTGATTAATCGTGAGTATCTGAATTTGAGTATCGGCGGGTCACATGACGAGAGGAGAGCCGTACCTTATAGCCCTGCAGCCGGCCGCGCACGGATTCGGGCGAAACGGGGCTCCAGCGCACCTCTGCTAGCGTGCTGTTCAGCACCAGGACACGCACGTCACCCGGAGCTGCTGACGGAACTGCACAGGTGCATTCTGGGATTAGCAGCGTTCCGCTAGACAAGCGTATAAAGGTGTGTGAACTGCTGAAAGCATCACTCACAGTCCTCTCCGGAGTATCCAATCACAGCGCTGGGTTTGGGTCCAGGACCGTAATCGTTCAGCGTCTGAACCAACACCTCGTACGGCACAAACGTGGGCGTCCCCGACACAACGAACTTAGAGACGTTAGCCACGCTGACCGACGTCCAGTCCTTCTCCATGTCCTGCTGACGCCACATGACCTTATACTGCAGGCCGGGACCGTTGGCCTGCAGAGGCGTCAGCGGCTGCCCAACACAAACACAAACATGTTAACAAGCATCCAACAGAACGGCTTATACATACATGAACTTCATCTCCACAGAGCCATTCATTTGAGAAAACTATAATCAGATACACACAGAAACTAGTTTAACACAAAGAAATTATGTAACCCTTCTGAAATTAATAATAAGAATCAAATAATTACAATTTAAATTTTTTCAGGAATGTCACATAATTTTCCTCCATGTTTTAATTTTGACAGTAAACCTCTGTTGTGCCACTTTGTTTTATAACAAAAAAGGAATTATTACATTTGAAAAAATTAAATAAATGCTTAATGTTTTATGCCTTCATTACCATGGTTTTTCATAAATACAGAAAAATGAAAACAGACAACACAATTCCTGAATAAATAAATACATAAGACCCTATTTTTGTATTTTAATTGTTAATGTTTTATGCATTTAATTGATTAGAAATTGTTAGACATGATTTGATTTGACAATGGACAGTGGGATTGGGATTTTTTTACCTTAAACGTTTTTCAGCAAAAAAAAAAAAAAAAGTGGAATTTGGGGAAAAATTTAACGATTTCATAGGGCCCTAATAAATTTATTTTTTAAACTATTGATAAAGTGCTATTAATTCACTATTAATAAAGTTAAATCATAATTTCAATTAAACAAAAAAATAATTTATTTCAACAAAATTAATTTGAAACAAAACCTGAATTTAGGAAAAATAAAAGCGATTCATAGGGCTCTAATGAACATCATGGGTTAACATCGTTTATATCATCATATGATGTGTTTATTAATAATCAGCGTTTTACCTTCCACGTGATGACCAGATTATTGTGTTCGGTGCCGTGACCTTTGACCTCAGTAGGGTTCTCGTCAGGAGCTGTAGGTATTAGAGACGCATTAGAAACGAGCCGATGAACACTAATGTGAGCTTGAACATGCGTGGGCCGTACCTGCGGGGCTGGTCCTGTACTGGCGCGAGGGCATGCTGGGATGGCTGAAGCCCACATCATTGAGCGCCAGCACTCTGAAGCTGTAGTGGACGTACGGAGAGAGCTTCAGGTGAGCCGTGGTCTTGGTTCCAGGAACCTCCGTCAGATTGTGCCACACGCCGCTCTGGTGGAGAGCGTCCTCATACTGGATCAGGAACTCTGACACGGCAAGAACACAAGGTCATTCAGAAAGCATCCTTACACCCAACAGAAATGCAGAGATCTTTAAAAGCATGCACACAGGTGTGTGTGTGTGTGTCGTACTCTTGATAGGGCTGTTGTGTTCGTCTCCAGGTGTCCAGGTGAGCTGAACGCTTCTCGCTCCCGGATCCGTCAGCTCCAGATCGGTCGGCGTTCCCGGATGCTCTGTAGAGTTAAATACCACTAATAAATAATAATATAGTAATAAATCTTATTTCTATATTGCCTTTGAGAACCCAAGGGCACTTTACCTAATACAAATAATATAGTTATATAATCAAGACAACACTGTGAACAGGCAGTCAGATGGTGATCATATAACATACAAGACAATAACCGAAATAAAAACCAAAAAGAAACCATCAATAAAACATATTGTGAATTTAGTTCAGTCTTAAAGGTCTGGAGTGAGGAGACAGCACAGAGGTTTTCAGTCAGCTTATTTCAAAGCTTAGGAGCTGAAATGCTGAACACCCTACCAACATCAAACTAATTCTCAGAACTGGATCTAAGAGTGCAGGCGGGAATGTAAGGGTGTATTAATTCGGTAAGATATGAAGGTCCTAAACGGTAGGCTTAAAAACTTGGACAAGAAAGAATAGGAGCCAGTGCAGTGCTGAAGGATGGGAGTGATGTGAGCTAATTTATTTTTCAATGTAAGGGCATGAGCAGCAGAATTTTGAACTAGTTGCAAGCAATTAAGGGCTTTAGTGGGTTGGCACCAAAACAAAGGGTTACTGTACAATAGTTCAGATGCAAGGTTAAAGCATGGATAACAGTTTCGGCATCTTTGTGATTTCGCAAAGGTCATATACGAACAATTTTGCGAAGGTAGAAAAGCAAGATTTAACAAACTGGCAGATGTGAGGTTTAAAGCATCATTTGGAATAAAATAATACCCCAAGATTCCATACAATGGGTGAAGAATTTACTGTAACTCCATCATTATGTGAGTGAAGGTGTCATTTTGGGAGGAGATAAGGGATTTAGGGCCTACTAAAAGGATTTCTGTTTTGTCAGCATTCAGTTTTGAGAAGATTTCAGCATCCATGGTTTGAGATCTCATAGGCAGGAAGTGATGGAAATGGGAGGAAAAACAGAATTGGGCTGTACAGTAAGATAGATTTGTGCATCATCAGCATAAATATGGAGGTTCAGACCATGAGGCTGAATGATCTGACCAAGAGGAAGCATATAGATTAGAAACAGAAGTGGACCGAGAACCGAACCTTGAGGTACACCACGGGAAACGAGATCTGCTGATAACAGATAGTCGAGATATAATATTGAATGGCAATCTGTATCAAAAGCTGCACTCAGATCAGAGGAGCAGAAGGATGAGGGCACCAGAGTCAGAGGTCATTCACTACTCTTAAAAGAGCAGTATCTGTACTGTGGAGAGGACGAAAACCAGACTCAAATGGTTCACAAATTGGACTTGTCCAAATGAGACAAATTTGTCCTTTTTCTGATACTTCTAATATACATAAAGGGGAGGTTGGAGATGGGTCTACAGTTACTCAGGACTGTGTTATCAAGCACTGGGGCTACATCAGCTATTTTTAGTCAGTAGCAAGGGATCTGTTTATCGTGTGGATGATAGGTAAAAAAAGATAAGGCAGAATGTTTTTGACTGTGTGTTGGTACTGGATCAATCTTGAGTTGATCCAATATCAACACAATTATAGAATTTGATTTAACAATCAGCTATTCAATCTCAGATGTATTCGTGAGCGAAAAGTCTAGCAGGGAAGTAGAGAATTCTGGGGAAGCAAATGAAGGGAAAGATAGATAGATACTGTAAATTTACTGTAGAATAAATGTCTGTAGAGATGGTGGTTTAACAAGTTTGTTGATCTCAGAGAAAAGAGTCCTGGATTTACACTTTGCTTTTTTAATGACAGCATGCAGTGCTAAGTACTTTTGTCAACATAAACATGAATCTATTCATCAACTCATGATCACATGATCAGACAAGCACATGCTGCGTGATGACACCATCAGCTGCATGTCTGACACGCACAAATTAAAGCGCATTCACGTGATGAGTCATGCAAACTCTACATACGCCTTCATGTGGAAATCAACAGAACGACTCCAAAGCCAAATCAGAAGACAGATCAATGTGATCACACAACAGCATGCTCCATGAACCTCACCACACACAAGCCCAGGGCATTATGGGATGTGATGAGCTGTGTGTTTACCGTAGATCACTGCGGGAGTGGGCGGGGCCTCTGAGTGGGAGGGGTTAGAGGAGTGAGGCAGAGATGTGTTAATCTACAGACACTAACCACTTCTAGGCTAAATTAATTCCTAATGCACTATTCTGTCAATGTTATTTTCTTTTAATTATTTATTTATTTATTATTCAGACATTTAAGTGTATTTATATTTTAGTTATTGAGTTACAATCAACTGCTTGTTATTTAAATCATTGTTTTTTTATTATTTTTAATTCCATCATTGTTTATTTAGATCTTTTAATCTTGTTTTTTTAGTTGGATTTCTGTAATATTTTCTAAATATTGTTTCTTATTTTTAATTATTGATTTTAATCAACGTTATTTATTTATTTATTTATTTATTTTCCAAATTTATTTATTTAAACAAATTTAGATTGTTTGTTTTAAATATTTTTATAATTTATTTGACTTTTAAAAATTTATTAAAACAATTACCTTGTTTTTTATTAGTTTTTCTCTATTTTTAAGTATTTTTCTTTCTATGGGTATTAGTAATTTTTTTTTTTAAATATTTAAATAATCCGGATATTATTTTAAATACTTTTTATTTATCTAATTATGTAGCTTAATATGATTATTATTATTATGTTAGTTGGCTTTTCTGTCAATAAAATCCCTCGTATCTGAATGAATCCAGAGAGACACTGGATCTAGTCACTCAAACACTCACCGACCACCGTGAGCTGAGCGCTGGCCGAGTCCTGGTCCAGCGTGGTGTTCATGATACACGTGTACGTCCCCGCATCGCTCTCTGTGACGTCTGTGATGGTCAGACTGTCCGAGTCCACTCTAAACCTGTTATCAGACACAAAACCCTCAGACCGGCTCCCCACAGTACACTCAAACTGATCCTGTGAACGCTAAAACCTGCAGACTTCACCTGTCAGTGATTCTCATCATTTCTACAACATCTACTCAAACTGCTACTCACCTAGAAGTGTTTGAAAGACAAAAATATGAAACATTTTGTTGCTCATTTTAACCCACATATTACTGTACGTTCAGGGTCAGTTTGACCCGATTTTTGAGTCGTAAGAAATACTGGTTAACTGTCTTTCTTGAAATGTTCAGACTTTTTCTCATTTTGACTCATAAACATACACTCTGAAATGTTGTGGAATGTGTGTATGGAATGTATAATATGATTATGACCCAGATATTTCATGGTTAAATGCAAATGCAAATGAAAAAAAAAATGAATTGATGTTGGAACATTTCTGCATTTGGCAGATGCCTTTATCCTTGAAACTAAATGTGCATATTTATTATCAGTTCATGCATGTTCAGTTTGCTGGAAATCAAACCTATAATCTCACTGTTGCGAGCGCCACACTCTACTTCAGGAAACACACAGAAACACACACTTTTTCTGTTTAAAATGTCTTGCAAATATTAGAAAATGGTTCGAATACGAGTTATAATATTCACAGCTTATGAAAAAAGTTTTAAAACTTTAATGCATTTTAAAAAATTGATCAGTAATTTTCACCCAGAACATAACGATTGTAGCCAGTATTTGAACAGGTTAAAAATGATGAGCTGAGAGATGAAAACACCATCAGATTATGACATGATCAGACAGCGTGTGATTGTGTGACTCTCAAACCTCTCATTATCAGGCAGCTCTCCGTCGTCCTTCAGCCAGGTCATGGTGGGCACGAGGGACGGGTCGTGCTTGGCTTTACACTCAAACACCACGTCCCTGTTCCTCTGGACCACCCGGTACTCCGGCGGCCTCAGGATCCTCGTGGGCTCTGAAGAGAGAGACGCTACAGATGAGCAAACCTCAGCACACTCTCATCCAGTCAAACCAGAGGTTTGGACCCTGATAACGTCACACAAAGCAGCGTTCGTCGTGAGTTTCCATCTCTCATCAGGTCTGATGATCCTCCTAATGCTCTTAATACAGCACACTTCCTGTTGTGCTCTTCAGAGACGCACTTAAGAGCCATTTGAAAAGTGAAAAACATGCAAGCTAAGGCCTGGAGCCTCTAAACACGATGCATGATGGGATAGTGGAGCCATTATGACCAATATCCATGTCTGTTCATTTTAAAAGTGCAGCATGAGCATGCACTGAAACACTCTCACAACTCACAATATTTTCTCTTGGTTAGCCAGAATTATTTAGACCAGCGTTTTTCAATCTTTAAGATGCCACGGACCCCCAAATATAATTATCCACAACCTAAAATTTAAAAGTCAGCTATATATATTCATGCATAAAAACTAAAATTATGCTGTGGAAAAATTAATGTGTAAAATATTATTTGAAAAAAGACGTTTATATTGTTTTCAATTATTTTTTATATCATTTTTAATCATTTATTGATTTATTTAATCATACATAACTATGTATTTCTATAATCATTTTATTATATTGTTACAAATGTTAGAATTTTATCTATGTAAGTTATATATTTAACATTTATTTTAATACTTGTTTTACTCATTTAGTTAGTTTATTTAATATATTTTTGATCATTTATTTATTTAAATCACTGTTTTTAAATATTTATTTTAATCCATTGTTATGGTTTGTTTACATTTTAACACATTTTTATAATTGATTTATTTAAATAATCGTTTTTAATATTTAGTTATTTTTTAAATTCATGTAAATCATTTTTATTATTTTAGTTCAGTTATTATTATTATTATTTTATTATGAGGTTTTTCTCTATTGTTTCCCCACAGTTCCAGTTTGAAAAGCTGTGATTTAGAGGACTGAACAGTGATGAAGGGGCTCAGTGCTGAATCCCTCACCTTTGACCTCCAGGTAGATGTGGTTCTCGGAGATGCCGAGGTTATTCCTGGCCACGCAGGTGTATTTCCCGCTGTTTGAGGGTTGAGACATGTCGATCTCCAGCGTTCCGTTCTCATGGAAGACATAAGCATTTCCCTCCAACATGCTGGAGAGGCTGTCCTTAAACCTGGTGAACACAATCCCATCATGCACTGTGGTTTATACATAGACAGACTGATAACAACTGGCCTCAAATTTCCACAGCCAAAATAAATCATGAGAGACGGCCCACAATGCACTGCAGCAGAATCAGGCCTGCAGTTCTCTAATGAAGGCTGATTAAAATGAAAAGCTCCAGTAAACAGTCACACACACACACACACACACACACCAGGATGTCGACGGGCGAGCCAACGTCAGAACACACTCCGCAGCGCGGGTTTGTTCATAATGACCGATAGACTAGATTAGTACATCGTCAGACGCTGTGCGCTCCGCTGGAACACAAACATGCCACATTATCATCACTTACACTTTTACCTTTATATGGGGAACCCTGGAGCACAAAACCAGTCACAAGGGTACAATTTTGGAAATTGAGATTTATATATCACGTGAAAGCTGAATAAATCATCTTTCCATTGATGATGGTTTGTTAGGATCGGACAATTTTTAAATCTGGAATCTGAGGGTGCAAAAAAAGCTAAATATTGAGAAAATCAACTTTAAAGTTGTTCAAATGAAGTTCTAAGCAATGCATATTACTAATCAAACATTATATTTATAGCAAGACATTTACCAAATATCTTCATGAACATGATCGTTACTTAATATCCTAATGATTTTTGGCATAAAAGAGAAATCTATAATTTTGACCTATACAATGTATTTTTTGGCTATTGCTAACAAATATCCCCCAGCGACTTAACTCTGCTTTTGTGCTGCAGGCTCACATATAAATTTTTATCAGTATTTTAGGACAGTAAATCCATGACCTTTTTTCAGTATGTAACAAATAGGACTGGTGTTTATGTCTTTTTGTCATGAAATATGTCAGAATGCAGCAAACCTTAAACAATCTAAACACTTCATGCTTTATTTTAATCGTATTGGCCCGAATATAAGACGACCGTGATTATAAGACGACCCCCCTTTTCACAGATGTATACCTTTTGGAAAAAGGCTTTTTAAAAAACAAATCTTGTTTTTTCTCAGTAAAAAAAAACATTTTGTCTTCAATTATTTTCATATTGCATATTTTTCTTATTTTAATTTTTGTTTTGAAAGTATGTTAAAAACTGGTAAAATGTACCAACAATCAACATTTGAAAATATACACTTGTGATATAGCCATAAAAAACAATAGATTAGGACATTTAGCTGATCCATCTAATAGTAGCCTACCACAAGCTTAATTAAACATAAGTTAAATCTTACTGTATTTCAAACTGGGTACTGTCTTTACGTTTTTAAAATCAAAGAGAGTGGTCACATCCGGCCTAACGTGACAGTCACGCCTAATGCATCGTACTTTTCTTTCTCTTTAAGTTTTTTTGACTCACAGATCTTACAACACGCATTACATTACGTATTTCATGGCACCTTTGTTTTATGTGTATTTGGCGCCACCTACTGTTGTGGGTGTATTATTGACATGTCGAAGTCTAGACCCTGAATATAAGACGACCGCGTTTTTTTTCAGATGTATTTCCAAGAAAAAAACATTCTTATATTCGGGACAATACGGTAATAGTTTTATTTATTGGGGGGACGAGCATATTCTCCCGTGACAGATGTTTTATTGTTTCTTATTTGCTCACCCAGTACTTGAACGAATGCAGTTGTACAGTAAGTACCGTATTGGTTGGAGGCGTACACTGTAAACTGCGCTGGAGCCCTCTGGACCTCGGAGACTATGATGGTGTCTTCCTTCCACTCCCTGCTGGGGTCTTAGGAGCATCTGTCACCAACAAACACAGTGTCACACCCACACACAACACAGCGCTGCAGCGCTCTCTCACACACACATACAACCACACGACACACACACACAAGGTCACGACCCTCGAGGTAGGCCGTTCACCGCAGCGGATGCTGGGTTTGGGGTGTCCTGCGGCCCGGCACGTGATGATGCCCATCTCCTTCGGAGCCAGAACCAGATTCCTGGGAGCACTGATCCAGTACGGAGCCGCTGCCAATCAACACAACAGCCTTTAGTGCTGAAGTCACGTGCATTACGCATGATCATCTATAATAGAAACTGTAGACTGCTTTAGTTCCTTTAAGAAATTAAAATGTTGGTGCCTTTTGTTCTATTGAAAAAATGACAATTTCGGTCAGTTTTGTTAAATGAAGATATTTAAATATCGGTTAGTTTTGTTTAATTAAGATATTTAAAAATTGGTTGGTTTTTGGTAAATTAATACATTTAAATATCGGTTAGTTTTGTAAATTACGACATTTAAATATCGGTTGGGTATGGTAAACGCTATTAAATATTGTTTGTTTGTTAATAAGATATTTAAATATCGTTAGTGTGTTCTATTAGAAATTTAAATATTGGTTCTTTATTCTTTTAAGGATTAAAATATTCTTATTTTTGTTCTTCTAAACTACCAAGAGAAGACAATATTAGTCATTTTTGTTCTGTTAAGAGATTTAAATATCGGTTGTTTTGTTCTATTAAGAGATTTAAATATCGGTTGTTTTGTTCTATTAAGAGATTTAAATATCGGTTGTTTTGTTCTATTAAGAGATTTAAATATCTGTTGGGTTTGTTCTTTTGAGAGATTAAAATATTGGTTGGTTTTGTTCTATTAAGAAATGTAAATATCGGTTCGTTTTATTCTTTTAAGGTATTTAAATATAACTCTTTTGTTACTTTAACTTTTGCAAAATTAAGATACTAAAATATCAGTCGGTCTTGCTAAATTATTTAAATATTGGCCAATATTGTTTTATTGAGAGATTTAAATATCAGTCAGTTTTGTTAAATTAAGATACTTAAAAATGACAGTCAGTTTTGTTCAAAGCGAGAGTAAGTTATTCTTAAAAAGTAATAATAGAAATATTACATAATATGAAAAATGAGTGTTCACAAGGAAATTAAAAGGAATTTAGATAATGGTTGGTTTTGCGAGCAAGAGTAAACAATTCTCAGAAAGCATCAATATAGATACGATTAACTGAGTTTAACATTCTCCAAATTTAATTATGTGAAAGTGACGTGACATGTGGCCAAGTATGATGACACATACTCGGAATTAGTGCTCTGCATTTATCCCATCCTAAGTGCACACACACACAGCAGTGACACACACACACCATGAACACACACCCGGAGCAGTGGGCAGCCATTTATGCTGCGGCGCCCGGGGAGCAGTTGGGGGTTCGGCACCTCTCCAGGACACCTCAGTCGTGGTATTGAAGGAGGAAGAGAGCGCTGTACATTCACTCCCCCCACCTACAATCCCTGCCGGTACGAGACTCGAACCCGCAACCTTTGGTTATGAGTTCGACGCTCTAACCATTAGGCCACGACTTCCCCTGAAATCAGGAATGTAAGCGTCTGTTTTTTGAAATACAGAAGAGAGCTTTAATTTGAATTAGGGCTGTCTGTGGAGCGTCCCCCTTTGGGGGGGGACAGGCTGTTGTTGTCACCGTTAACCGTGACTCTGATGTTGTGGTGAACAGAGCCGTCCGGTTCTTGGCGATGCCAGCCTATCCTCCAGCTCTCTCCGTCACATCCGTGAATCCCAGAGATCTATCGAAAGTTTTCAGGGAGACCTCGTTCCGCTGGGAATCTCACCGTTACGTTTAACCCATGAGACCGCAGGAGTGGACTGAACAGAAGAGTGACATTACAGGTCAACCCTATCGTTTTATCCGAAGCAACAATATGCAATTGCATTTTAACAGTTCATGCATTCCCTGGGAATCGATCCCATGCACCCCCATCTACTGTTTGAGCTATGGGAATGCACATGCACAAAATAAAAAAATCATATTTCACAGTCATTTAAACCAAACGTGTGAACACAGATGAGAGGATCTGAACTCACAGGCCATCAGCGACGCACTCCATCTCTAGAACCTCTCCTCTCAGAACCATTTTAGAGCTGACGGATTCACTGGGAACCATGAACACAGGTGCTCGCTCTTCTGCGGGTTTATCTGAAACAAACACAAACAACCCTGCGGCAGTCACCCACACACACTCACACTCTCACACTCACACACACACACACACACACCACCACATACACACACACACACACACACACACAACACACTCCAAACATACACACTCACACACACACACCCACACACTCACACTCCTCTCTCTCTCTCACACTCCTCTCTCACGCACACACTCCTCACAAACAGTACCCACAACTCACCACGGCACATTCTCTCTCATCTCACACACCCAACACGTCACATTCTCCTCTCACTCTCTCACCACACACACACACACCACACAGCACGCACACACTCTCTCTCACACCACACACCTCACAACACATACACACACACACACACACACACACACACAACACACAACACACAACACATCTCTCTCTCGCTCTCACACACGACACACACACACACACACTCACTCTCTCTCACTCTCTCACACACTCTCTCACACTCACACACAGACTATCTCTCTCACTCACACACCACACACACTCACATTCTCTCCTCATCTCACACACACACACACACGCACACACTCTCCTCACACACACACTCACACACACACAAACTCTCTCTCTCTCAACTCACACACCCACACCCCCTCACACTCTCTCTCTCTCTCTCTCTCACACTCACTCACACTGTCTCTCTCACACACTCTCACACACACACTCACATTCTCTCTCACTCTCACACACACAAACACACTCACATCTTCTCTCACTCTCCTCACACCACACACCCACACCACAAACACGACAAACATCTCTCTCACACACACCCACCACACAGCACACACACCTCACACACATACCCACACACCAACCACACAGACACCACACACCTCACGACTCTTTCTCCTTGCTCTCTCTCGTCACACACACACACACCACACTCACCCCAATCACTCACTCACAAAAACATACACACCACACACACAACGACATCTCTCTCCTCACACACACACACACACTCACATTCTCTCTCACACACACACACCACCGCCACCACACCTCTGCACCACACAAACACTCACATCTGTCATCACTCTCTCCACACACACAACACACACACACCACACACACAACACACACACACACACTCACACACACACCACACACACACCCACACACACACACACTCACTCACTCACATCACTCCTCTCACACACACACTCCCACACAAAACATTCTCTCTCACTACACACACACACACCCACATCTCTCCTCCTCTCACACACACACACACACCAACCAAAACCCACACACACTCACACTGCCTCTCTCTCCTCTCTCACACACACACACACACACACGACCACACACTCTTCGTCACACACACACACACACACACATCACACACACCACACCACTACCCCTCACACTCACACACACACACACAACCACAAAACATACACACACACACCTCACACACACTCCCTCCGTCACAACATACACACACTCACCACAACACACTACATTCGCTCTCACTCCTCAACACACACACACACACACACCTCACATTCTCTCTACTCTCACACACACACACACCACATACACACACACACACACACAACACACAACCACACACACACCACACACACACAACACTCACTCACTTCACTCATCAACATACACAACACTCACAGGCCCACACATTCCTCTCCTCTCACACTCACACACCACACACACACACAACACACACACACACCACACACTCACATTCTCTCTCACACACACACACACAAAACAACACACACACACACGCACACACTCTCTCACCCACACAACACACTCAACATTCTCTCTCACTCTCCACACACCACAACACAAACCGCACACACTCTCACCCACACACCACACACACACACACACCACACACACACTCACACACCACACACACACACACACTCACACCCACACACACACACACACTCACACTCTCTCTCACTCTCACACACACACACACACACCATACACACACACACATCATATACACACACACACCACACACACACACAACACACCACAACACAACACACGCACACACTCCTCATCACTCTCACACACACACACACACACACACACCCACTCACCCACACACATTCTCTCTCACTCTCACACTCACACACACACACACACACACACACACACGCACATTCCTCTCACTCTCCACACCCCCACACACACACACGCACACACACTCTCTCACACACACAAAAACACACACACACATTCTCTCATCAACGCTCACACATACACACCAACACACAACTCTTCACAGTCTCTCTCACTCTCACAGCACACACCCCCACACACGCTACCCGCCCATTCCTCGTCGCACCTCTCACGACACACACACACACGCACACACTCTCTCCCACACACACACACACAAACACACTGGTGTCATATTAGCCTTATTTTGTAATCATTCATTAGTTGTAACATTTGTTTTGTCTTTTAACCCTTATGTTGTGTTCAGCTCATTTTGACCCGGAGAGGATTTTATTTTCCTGAGTCACACCGGACTAAAACTCACTGAATTTGCTCACACAGGGAATAACAACATCCCCTCCAAAATGAAAATTTTTGTACTTTTTTGTGGATGCTTTCCCCAATTTTTTCAATTTTTCCAAAAATGACCGACCTACAAAAATTGCTTATACATTTTTGTTGTGTTACATTTTTTGCAAAACGTTATAATTCAATTTTTAATACTTGTTTTCTTTCATTAGCATAGTTTTTTGTTTTCGTCATTGAATGATTGATTTTAAGGCCTCACTGTCTGGGAGCTCATTTTTCGGTGAAAATTGCGCAACATACCAAATAATGTTTTTTTCACTTCAAAAAACTACTGAGGTGCATGAGATCAGATCAATTAACCCTGTGATCAACCAGTCCAAAAAGAAATATAAAACCTGTGCTGAGTGAAAGAAAACGAGTTGACAAAAAGATTCAATCCAAGATTTACTGATACACACGTGATGAGCAATTTTTGTATGCCAGTCATTTTTGACCAGAAACACCAAATTAGAACAGCACAAGGGTTAACTGAATGCATGAGGGTTATATATTACTGCCATATTGACATTACTTTAACACACTCAGCTTTGACTGAAAACAGCTTCAGGATCGAAACAATGAATCAAACCTTTCTGTGAAGCTGCTCTTGAATACAAGTACAAATACACGTGGAATGAACTGAATTAAAATGAAGAGAACTAATCAAGGTTTAGAAGAACTAGATGGAAACAGCTAGCGTCTGTGCTGAATGGAATAATGAGTAGTCATCTACTGTTCAATACACAACTACAACAATATGCTGAGCATGAATTCACCTAAGCTCTAGTAAAACCCAAAAGACAATTTATGCATGGAGGCTTAAACACAAAGAGGGAGCATGGAGGGGATTTAGGTGCAGTGGTCTTCAGTAGGCAAAAGATGATATTTGGAAAAATGTTTGCTTATTTTGCCCATATACAGTACTACATTTTGAACTAATACAGAAGTCCTTCGAGGTCACTTTTAATACAATCAGCACTCATTTGAGATAAAAAAGAAAAATAACTTACATTTATATGTAATGAAAGAGAGAGAGACCACACTACATGCACAATTTTTGGTTCAATTGATTGATGAATATGAATGTAGTGTTTACATGAACGCTAAAAGTGATTGGGTTGATGTGCGCGTTTATATGTCACAAGCTTCAAATCGTGAAGCTCAACAATGCACTCTCAATCGTATTAGAAAAGGAATAAACCTCCCCATTCAATCGGATCGATTAAGTGGAATCTGTGTATCATTCGTTCATTCATTTTTTTATTTAATATTGAAATCAGCAAAATTGAAAAAAAAACGGCACATTTTCGTTTTTCATTTGTTCAAACAAAACGAAAAATCAAGAATCCATTTTTCGTTTTTACGTTCAGGGATAGAAAACGAATAAACAACTTGAATATTCGATCTCTACATGTGGAATGAAACGCCCCTCCGCTGATTGGTCAACCAAACATTACAAAGTCCTACAAAAAAAAATTAACTAAGAGCCTCCGATTTCTATGGATCTTATGGATTCTACTACATTTTATCTCTTTCTCTTCATCAAACAGCCAGATTAACGAATGGCTTGACACAAACCGTATCGAGGCAGTGTTTAGACAGAGCTTTCTTTTGTGTAGGCATACATTTTGCAACCTACCCGTGAAATATTAGTTTATTTCATAAATATTAATTTACTTCGCACCTGTACTCACAACTACATACTAGCCTACATCTTTGTCACACTGCCTGAATTATTATAGCTAACCACCTATTAAAATATGTGTGGCAAAACTGCGCGATGTACTGCAGCGTGGGAAGAATGTATTGTAGACAAGAACCGGCAAGGAGACAACTTATTAATTTATGTGCACACAGGTAGTGTAGACAATAAACTGAGTTATTTAATTAAATTCGGTCAGTGGCCAGCTAACTGATGGCATACAACCATGATTAGGTACTCCGCTTCGCATTCTTAACATGTTTATTTCTACTACATTTTATCTATTTCTCTTAATGCAAACGCCAGAGTAATGAATGCTGACACAAACCGTAACCGAGGCAGAGCTTGGTCCTGGACCACTGACTGATCTCTTATAGCTTAACTATCCACAAAGGTGTGTGGCAAAAGCGCACAACAGCAACTGCAGCGCGGGGAGAATGTTATTGTAGTGAAGCACAGCACACTATCAATTTATGTGAACATAGTCATAACTTTTGTGTTAGACAATACACTGCGTTTTAGACAAAGGAGGAACTTAAATAATATGACATATGAAAAGAAATGACTTTGGTGTAATTTACCTTCACAGTACATCTATTTTTTTTATTCCTAGAGTACTTTCTAGAAATTTAGGAAATCACTGGCATGGGACTATTTTTTCGTCAGAGCGCTGGTGTAAGTGATTGACTTTAGTGAAACGTGAATTTGACGTCATGATTTGAAGGTGAACTCACAAACCCTGAAATAACACTTCGAACAATAAGCCAGTGTCATCAGTGTCAGAAATTAACTTTCACATAAGGGGCAACTTTTTTATTTATTTATTTTGTACCTTTTGTATGTCATACTTTAAGTTAAATTCTTTACTCAACAATTAGAATAATATGACAATAGGCCGTTACCAATTAAATCAGTATTCAGTGATATAGAACCTGCGTCTGAAGATGCTTTTAGATGTATTTAGTTTAATGCTGATCAGACGGCTGTACGTGCATTTACACAGCAATTACAAATGTATAATGAAATGGGATTACTGTTTTATACAACATTTTAATACAGAAATATGAATAAAATGAAATGATACTTGAATTATGAAAGTAATATCGCCACTAGGTGGCCCCCCCCCCCCCCCCCCCCCCCCCGGTAAGTCACTGTGTAATAAAGGAGCCTTTTATTCATCAATTCCTTAAAAAAAAGGTTTCATTAATTCATTCATTCATTCATTTAGGAAATAAAAACACAAGAGGCTGTCTATAATAATTGGTAATTGCATTGTTGTCTATAATAATGGGTTTTTCAAAGACTGATTAATTGAGGAATGATACACCACTATATGCGCCTGCTGCGAGTCAGTCACACAACGGTTCTGTGACTTTGGTTTAGTTGGCAGAGAAAATAACAATTGTGTATGCCATCAGTTAGCTGGCTAATGCTCAATATTAATTAAATAAACTCAGTTTATTTTCTAAAACTACCTGTGTTCACATAAATTAATAGTGGTCTGCGCTTGTCTACAATACATTCTTCCCACGCTGCAGTGCATCGCACAGCTTTGCCACACAGATTTTAATAGGTGGTTAGCTATAATAATTCAGGCGGTGTGCCAAAGATGTAGACTAGTAGGTAGTTGTGAGTACAAGTGCGAAGTAAATTAATATTTATGAGACAAACTAATATTTCACTGGTAGGTTGCAGAATTTATGCCTACACAAAAAAAGCTCTTTCTAGGCTCTGCCTCGATACGGTTTGTGCCAAGCCATTCGTTAATCTGGTTGTTTGATGAAGAGAAAGAGATCAAATGTAGTAGAAATAAACACGTTAAGAATCCATAGAAGCGGAGGACTCTTATTATGTTTTTTTTAGGACTATTAAATGTTTGGTTGACCAATCAGCGGAGAGGGGCGTTTCATTCCCGCCCACATGTCGAGATCGAATATTCAAGTTGCTTATTCGTTTTCTATCCCTGAACGTAAAAACAAAAAATGAAGCCAAATTCTTGATTTTTGTTTTGTTTGAAGTAACAAAGAAGATTTCAATATTAAATAAAAAAGCGGAGATGATCGGAGATACCTGATTGTGTTTACATGAAGGTTTTTCAGTCCGACTGAGCTGTCAATCTGATTACAAATGGATTATTTGGTTGGATGTAAACGTAGTGTAACACTGTAGTACTGGTCAGATTTTTTGAAAGAAGTCCACTATGTTCAACAGTAATACTTGTAATACATGTGACACTGGAGCACAAAACCAGTCATAAGTAGCACAGGTATATTTGTAGCAATAGCCAACAATACATTGTATGGGTCAAATGATCGATTTCTCTTTTATGCCAAAATTTAGATATTAAGTAAAGATCCTTGTCCATAAGATATTTGCAAATTTCATACAAAAATATATTCAAAATCTTAATTTTGATTCGTAATATGCAATAGCTAGTGACTTTCTTTTGCACAAACTTAAGGCGGTTTTCTCAATAAGTTTGAATTTTTTTTGAACCGCAGATTCCAGTTTTCAAATCCTAACAAACACTACTCAATGGAAAGCTATGTATTCAGATTAGGACATAACTCTCAATTTAAACAAATGGACCCTTTATTGACTGGGAAACAATGGTCAAGATTGGGAACTATTTCAAAACTCAATGTCAAATTGGACCATCAGACAATTATCCAGAGGTTTGGTGTGTGTGTATAATAATAACCTGAGGAAGCTTCAGCTATCAAGGTATCAACCATACATCGTCAACATTGTAGTCACCAGGCATAGACCCAAAGATTAAAAAATAAGATAAGACAATAACATTAAATAAAGGAGGAAAACATGATGAACACAAGCATACACTCCATACGTGTAATTCCCAATATCCTTGCCCCACACACACACACAAAAAACCCTAAAACAAAACAGATAACAACAGCTCAAACTGGAAATACAGTTAAGCCCAAAAATGTTGTAGACTTATGACACACATTGCATGTAATTAGAGATAAATATCAACCATGTGTCAAGACAAGCTGCGCAAGAGATTATGCTCGACATTCAGAACTTATCTGAACCATGTTTTTAATGACTTTTACCCTACAGATCTTAAGGTCATTTAAGTCAATATATGAAATCAGTTCTCCTCACGTTCACAAATTTGACATTTGACAACCATTGCATTTTCAACATTATATATATTGTTTGATCATGTGAACCCTAAGAAACTGTGCTACTGGGGTGGCATTTTTTGTTCGACAGAAACGCTAAAGAATTGTCTCTTTTTAAGAAAATGCTACTCGTTTTGACATTTTGTTATCTAACGGTTAACCTGACGTTACGTATTTGATGTAAGACACACTTGTGGGGACATTACATCACCACATCACTGCTGACAAAATTGCTAAAACGGATAAGTCTTAACGACTCAATTTTAAAAAGAGTTTCTTACCTTAGTGAATTTGTTAATGTGTTTATTCCTCTACCGTGTGTGTAGCTCCCGGTCCCGCGTCGAGGAAACGCTGTCGTTTGGCTGAATGTTTGGTGCGCCGCTTTACGCGTCACAGCCGCGCGCTGGACAAACACTCGCAATGCACATGCAGACATTGTAATATAGTTTGTTGACAGACCGCTGAAGAACTAACTACCGCCGTTGCATGTGATGAAATTAAACTTTCGACTCTTTATATGTGGCGGAAATAGTGCTGTCTTCTTCTTGTTTTATGGCTGGTGGCATCCAACGTTAAGGTGCATTACCGCCACCTACCTACTAGAGTGGCGGCCAGAGGGACTAACAGAACTGTACAAACAAACAACAAACAAAAAATTACACTTTATATTTGATTTATTAACCCAGTTTCCCTCAAGAATACAATTAAATATTTATAATTTCCTGTTTGACCGAGTATTTGCTTTGCATCTAGTATCTCCTGGTGTCCTTCTGAATATTTCTCTTTCTGTAATATATTTTTGGCAGTGACATGTTCTGATTCCTCCTCCTGACAATCCTCACACAGACCCCTGGGGTGGAAATAGTGCTTGTTCAGTTGTGACGTCAATTTGTAGGCCAACCCGGTAATAATTCAAATAGTTATTTTCATATTTTGTTCTACTACATACAGTTAATAAACTGTATACATAAACAAGATACTTATCTTAATAGAACAATGACCAACATTTAAAAATCTCTAAATCTCTTAATTGACATAACAGTAAGTCTTTCTGTAAGCTTTGAAACAATGCGTATTGTGAAAAGAGCCATACAAATACATTTGACTTGACTAGTCATCTTCCACAGTAAAATAATTATGAAATGCAAAACAACAAAAGTTTTGGCTAGTGTGTGCATGTGTATTTTTCAGGGACACCTGAATAGGCTACACACTGACTCATGGGGCCTCGTGTCACCGTGGTGACCTAAATTGAGGTCCCCATGGAGAAACAAGAAACAGCCTATAAAATAATATAGGTACACACTTTTATAATAAGGTTCATTAGTTAACATTAGTTAACTACTTTAGTTAACATATACTTCTACAGCATTTATTAATCGTAGTTCATGTTAATTTCAACATTTACTAATGCATTATTAAATTAAAAGTTGTGCTTGTTAACATTAGTTAATGCACTCTGAATTAACATGAACTAACAGTGAACAACCGTATTATCATTAACTAACATTAAGAAAGATTAATAAATACTGTAATACATGTATTGTTCATTGTTCGTTCATGTTAGTTAAGACATTAACTAACATTAACAAATGGAACCCTTATTGTAAAGTGTTACCATAATCTATATATATATATATATATCTATATCTATATATATATATATATATCTAATATATATATATATAGATAATATTTTTTTTTTGAGAAGGTAATATAAAATGCAAAATGTTTCCTAAGGTGTAAGGTTGGTGTAGGGCGATAGAATATACGGTTTGTATAGTATAAAATCCATTACGCCAATGGAGAGTCCCCACAAGGATGTAGAGGGTGCTGGCTGCAGAGCCCAAATGGAGGAGCTGTTTTGTATATGGGTGGAAGCTAGACAAACAACTATCCCTAACCCTACCCCTTACCCGATCGCTAAACATAACTCCACCCATTAGTTCACACAGAGGTGGAGCTGGACATCCAGAGAGGGGGAGCTGGAGGTCATTTGGCTCTGCAGTGAGCAGTACTTGACAAGGATAGCGACACTGCCACCTAACGGCTATTCCTTGCAACAGCCCTACTTTTAAATCGATGCCTGCCATGCGGTTTCTCATTTGTCGTTTTTATTTATTTATTAAAAATAACCCTCTAACACTATTGATACTATTTACTTCTTTTCTTTTTATTTATTATAAAAATAAATTGACCCTCTAACTTTATAATAAAAAAAACTTGTTACTTTGTTAGACTAACCAGGACTTCTCACAGCACTTACATAATATTGCTCTCTTTTTTGGTTTGATTGCTTCTGTTGTCCTTATTTGTAAATCACTTTGGATAAAAGTGTCTGCTAAATGACTAAATGTAAATGTAATAAATTAAACTGAATAGCCGGTTAAGTGACCACTTGCGACTGATGAAACGCTGCCATTACATTTCGGTTACACAGATAAATAAATGATGCATTTGACCAGTTATCACTTCAGCAATGCTGTATTCTTTTGCTGCATATATAGTGTGCTTGCCTCTTTGTATTTGATTTCTCTTTGAGAAAACTGATTCTTCCTGATTTTCTCTAAAAAAAACTTTTAAAAAAGTGTCTCATTATTTCGGAAATACAGAGCCCAGACAAAATACATGCTTAAATGACACATGCAACATCACATGAGTTCCTCAGGCTTGGAAGCACTGCTACAGCTGGCTGGACGGTAGAAAATATGTAGAAGAGAAATTTAGCCCTTTTCTGTCACAGTTTATCTCAAGAATCATGCCGAGAAGACGTGCGTAAATGTAGCCAGTTACAGACGGCAAAAAAATCCTCTGACAAAATCGAAAAATACAGTTCTACATAATACATATACATTTCGTATAGATGTCACATGTCTTAACTCCCCCATCCGCCAGTATGCACGCTCACTGCCGCGCATGCGCAAACAGAACCAAAATAATGATGCCGTGGCTAGCCTTCGTTTAACAAGGCGCGATGGGCGGGGTTTAGAGAAATATCAGCCAATCAGAGTGCCCCACGACCAGTGGGCATGATGTCCGCTGGCCCGACAGCTATGCGAATGTCCAGTGTGTCTGTAGGAACTTTATACTTTAATTCAGTGATTTGACGGAGGAAAGAAAAGTAAACATGGTTGCCATAAGCCCAGTGGCGCACAAACTACTAAACTACGTTCCTTTTTTACTAGTTTTGATCGATCTTCGATACGAAGGTAAGTGGTCAGTTCTATCGTTTAAGAAATGATTTTTAACCAGTTTTGTATGTGTTCATCTTCATGGCAGTTATTTAGAGAAAGTGACTTTGTTTTTATAAATTAACTCAAAGAAAGTCAGTGAGAGATGAAAAATCCCAGCTGTTTAGATGTCTACACGTTACTCATGAACTTCATATGGAGAACTGTTATAATAGTCCAGAAACACGCTGCTGAGGATCCAGTTACCTGTCAAGCAAAGTTTTTTTTTTTTTTTTAGTTTTTGTTTTGTTATTTTGTCTATAGCATTTTTCTATTGTACTGCTCTAAAGGAATACGGTGATTCCATTGCAACAATGTATGTTGTCTGTCACGGTTTCACTTCACTCAAATGTGTACTAATCTAGTCTTCCTGACTCTGTTGTACTCTGCTCGACGCTAGTGGACACGTTTGAGGCATACTATGCTATTGCCATATACTCACTGTACACTAATGTGCACTACTCCAGTGTGCTATACTGCTACTACTGAACACGTGATTCAGGTTTTGCATGTGTACCTTATTGTGCTCATCTGGATTAAAACGTATTCGCCTTTCACGTGTATTGCAGGGGTTAATGGAGGGAAGGATGGTGGTGTTGAGAATCATCTGGAGATGGGGAAGAAGCTTCTGGCTGCTGGACAGCTGGCAGATGCTCTCTCTCACTTCCATGCTGCTGTTGGTGAGTACTGGATATTTTTACATGAGAACTTAAATGAAATCTTGTGTGTAATGCATTCTTTTCCACACAGTGCAGTTTCGATGTCCATACACACATATACTCTCTTTTTTTTTATTAATAAATTGATTTAATTTAAATATTATTATTTTTTTAATTGTCAGATGGTGATGCCAAAAATTACATGGCGTACTATAGGAGAGCAACTGTGTACCTTGCCATGGGAAAGTCAAAATCTGCATTACCAGACCTGAGCAAAGTCATCGAACTTAAACCGGACTTCACATCAGTGGGTTCTCAGAATCATTTCACACTTTAAAATATGTACAACATTTTTATATGATTTACCAAAACCTGTGTAACCAGTGTTTCGTCTTAATCCACAGGCGAGGATTCAGAGAGGAAACCTACTGCTGAAACACGGCAAACTTGATGAAGCAGAAAGGGATTTCAAAAAAGTGGTGCGTGGCATTTGATTAGCATTAGGGATGCACCAATTGGACACCGGTTGATCATTACCTGCCATCCTTAACTGGTCGGTTATAATAACACCCGATTGTGAATTGATTTCTGTAATTTTACTGTATAGTCCATTTTTCTGTAGCATATGGTTTAATATTAAAAGTGGTTCTTTTAAAAATAAATATTTTAGTATCGGTTGAACATAATGCTAAAATACAGGCTGTTGGTATTGGCAACTGTATGGTATTTTCTGATCAGTGCACACCTAGTTATCATGTCCACATAAATCTTCTGAAGAAAATGACAGTACATTCTATATCACATGAACATTTCAATTGTAATACCTATGAGGAAACAATATTTAATTAAGTCTCTCTGAAGTGCCCTCATCCTTCTCCAGAGTATTCTTAGTTGGGTGAGTCAGTGGGGTATATTTCCTGTCATTACCCCAAAGGCTTCGTTTAACCTGCACAATTGAACTGTTCTGCTGTTTTGGCACTTGCTTTCTGTTCATTTTCTTAAGTGACACATTTTTTTTGCATTTTAGCTCAAATCAAACCCAAGCAGCAGGGAAGAGCAGGAGGCACAGAGCCAGCTGAAGAAATCTGATGAAATTCAGAGACTGGTGGGCCAGGCACAGAGCGATTTCACCCGCAGAGACTACGGCTCTGCTGTATCACACCTCGACATTATCATTGATGTGAGTTAACCTGGATCAGGGTTATTATCATTAACTAAACCTAGAACTATAGCCAAGAAAACAACGTATCTTTGTTTTTTGAAAAACGTAAACTTACGTAAATAAATAAAAAGTAAGAAAAACTATATATGCATATTTAAAAAAAACATCAAAAGCTACTAAAAATAAAAAACAACAACAAAATTACTAAAACTTCAATTAAAATGAAAGTGAAAACGGAAAATATAAAAAATTACAATCTTGTTTGAAATATTAACAGAAGCTATGATAGTATATCAATGACTATTAAAGTAACAAACTTAGAAAGCTCACCAGACTGCTGAAAAACTGATCCGAAGAAGTGTGTCCCAAAACTGCTATATTCCGTAAATAACAATAAAAAAAAATAGAACATAGAATCTAATTAGAAATATTAAGATATCTATAATAGTATACCAATGATACTAAAATAACAGTGACCTTAATTTATGTCCCTACTTTAGTAACTCAAAAGTTTAAATGGTCCTTCAAGAGGTTCCTGTTTCCTGTGATCCAGGTGCTTTTGTCCTGTGCTCAATAAGGGCACTCTTTGTTCAGTAATGTCATCATGTTTGCTTTGGAGGAACTGTAAACAGAACAAATATCATATTAACTGCCAATAGCAAGGTATTATTATTATAAATATTATTAAAAAAACAAGATTTGCCAAGTCCTTTTTATTTGCTTGTCATCTTTTCAGACGTGTCTTTGGGATGCGGACTCCAGAGAGATGCGGGCAGAGTGTTTCGTTCAGTTGGGTGAAATGGGCAAAGCCATCAGTGACCTCAAGGCTGCTTCAAAACTAAAAAGTGACAACACTCAGGCTTTCTACAAGCTCAGCACCATCTATTACAACCTGGGAGACCATGAGATGTCCCTCAAGTAAGACAACATGTAGTTATTAATGCTTTAGTTCTGGGAGTTTGGAGTTCATGTATGCTACAAAAGCATTTTAAGCCTACTAGCGTATTGCAGAATATAGACCTTAACCTATATTGCCTACTATGTTTTAATAATAGTATGTGAAATGAAATGCAATATATGCAAAGATAAATGTACAAGTAAGTGTCACACTATGCTGCATGTCAATTGAGTGGCATCCAGTGTCAGTCTGGGATTTTGCATTTGGTAATAAACGTTAGCACTGGACCCATGTTAATAGTGTGTGTGTGTGTGTGTTTTTTTTGCAGTGAGGTGAGGGAGTGTCTGAAACTGGACCCGGATCATAAGCAGTGCTTCAGCCACTACAAGCAAGTTAAGAAGCTCAACAAACAGATACAAGCTGCTGAGGAACTGATCCAGCAGCAAATGTATGTTCCAATGTTGCTATATTTTGTATAAAAAAAAAAAAAAAAACATTTTAAAGAATATAACATTAATAATAATATTGTGAGATAGATTATTTTTCTTATTTTACCGATGTTATTTTTTAGGAATGTTTATTTTTTTTTATTGTTTTAAATTTCCATATAATATAACAAATCCATCCATTTTCAAACTTGTCTATGGCAGGGTCACAGGGATTTCCAGGATACCCTAAATATATAAAATACATTTTCATTAATTTATTAATTCATTTGAATTTAATTAACTAAAGAAATAGTACATACACACTATCATTCAAAAGTTTGAGGTCTGTAATTTATTAAACTTTTAAAATTTTTGAAATGAGTCTTTTATGCTCAAGCGCATTTATTTAATTAAATTACAGTAAAAACAGTAATATTATTAAATATTTTTACACTTTAAAATAACTATATTCTATTTTAATATATTTTAAATTGTTAAAAACTTTATTCCTGTGATGGCAAAGAGAATTACAGCAGGCCATTCGTCTTCAGTGCACACAATTATTCAGAATTTGTACTTAAGGATTCTTTTCCAAGATTCTTCAATGAATAAAAAATGCAGTTTAAAAGAACAGTTTTTATTTGAAATAGAATATTCTTTACTGCCACTTATGATACATTTGATTGAAACCCATTAAAGTGAATGCACACTCATTGACAAGCTAAAGAAACTAAATGATTGTTTTACAAAATCCCCAGGTACAGCGATGCAGGTAGTAAATATGAGTCTGTTATGAAGACTGAACCAAATGTTCCTCAATTCATTCTTAACGCCAAAGAACGCATGTGCCACTGTTTGTCAAAGGTGAGACTGAGCTCCTTGACCACAAGGTGTCGCTATCTACCAAAGCATACACTGCATCTGCGCGTAACTGATGTGAGTGATTATGTTTTGATCTTATTCCTCAGGACCAACAAACTGCCAAAGCCATCTCAGTGTGCAGTGAAGTTCTGAAAGCAGACCCTCAGAATGTGAATGCTTTAAAAGACCGAGCAGAGGCCTACCTCCAGGATGACCAGTATGAAGAGGGTAGATCTGGATATATGGACACTTTAAAAAAAATAAATTGAACCATTGTAACAGTTTTTATATTTTATTAATAACTGGGTGATGTTTTATACATAGGAAATTGGCTACTTTTTCCTCAAGATTGCTCTTAAAATGATGAGGTGAAGTGACCGAATTGTGTTCTTTTTGCAGCCATTAAGGACTTTGAGAGTGCTAAAGAACATAGTGAGAACGACCGGCAGATCAAGGAGGGTCTGGAAAGAGCACAGCGGCTCCTCAAACAGTCCCAGAAGAGAGATTACTACAAGATCCTGGGTGTAAAGAGGTTAGATAATACACACAACAACTCTGTGTCATCTGTTAATCAATGCAGAGGCCTAATACTTATTTTAAAGTAAGTAAACACTCTTATTAAACTGCTGTGCTTGCAGAACCGCCCAAAAGAAAGAGATCCTGAAAGCATACAGAAAGCTGGCGCAGCAGTGGCATCCAGACAATTTCCAGGATGCAGAAGAAAAGAAAAAGGCAGAGAAGAAGTTCATAGACATCGCTCAAGCCAAAGAAGTTCTCACCGATCCAGGTATATTTTAGTGCCACGTTTGTAGCTTCACTCTGTTGTTGCTCGGTTAATGTTCTGTGGTAATTAGTCCAGTTCTTCTGTTTCTCTGCAGAGATGAGGAGTAAGTTTGATCAGGGTGAGGACCCCATGGATCCAGAGAGTCAGCAGGGTGGGGGGCATCACCACCACCACTTCCATGGTGGCTGGGAAAACTTCCAGGGATTCAATCCTTTCGGTTCTGGACCTTTTAATTTCAAATTCAATTTCAACTAAGGCTCGGCCGAATAGACCTAGTGTATGTGCTGGAGTCAGCCTATAGGAACTGGCACCTTCTGAACCCGCCCACAGGCACGGCTTGCCTTCAAACACCGATCTCACGCTATCAAGTGATCCCGTTTGCTAACGGCCATTCTTCAAAGCAGCTATACTTTCAGGGATCTTCCAATCCAGAGCGTAAGGTTAATAATCAAGCAAAGTCTGTGAGCGCTGACCTTTTCATTCCCAAGAATAATATGTACATAGAAAACAATGCTATTTTTCTGTGAATCAAACTATGCTGTAAATAAGGAAATAAAGAGATATGAATGCTTATTTAAATTAACATGACTTTTTGGTCTGTTTTTACTATGACTGAAGAGCATAGCGATGTTTGATTAAACAAATTTGTGCAATCAAATGCTTTTAACATTAAAATGAATGAATTTAATAACCCAATGTATTATAAAAAACTTGTATCCCCTTTCAGAATAAAAATCACTTTATTCCTGAGAAAATCCACATCTTTGAACATCAAGGCATAGAAACAAATGTGTACAGAGTCAATGATGTAATATAAATAAAACAGGGAATGTAAAGGATCTGTCTCAATAATTGGGATACAGAGACAGTTTTAGAGAATGGATCTGCAGAGCTGACTTTGACAGCAATGAATATGGGAATTTGATCCCCCCCACCCACACCACACCACAGTAGTTTACAGTTGTATGGTTTATTCTGGAAATATACTGTATATCTTGGAGAGCGCTACTTGGTAGTGTTCAGACTTTCAATGGTAATTTAAAAGTGAATTTATTAGTGAGACCTTTGTTTTAAATCAACAATTTGCAATCACATATACCTTTCATTTGCAAACACTGACTGTTAAAATATGATGACAGAATACTTACTGAAACTGTTACAAAAAAGGCCATGTGGAGTGAACTGTGAAACAGTATAAACATCTATAATCTTATCTGAAGGAATGTACACAATATTGATATGTATGTCCCTTATAAATATACACCAGTGCCACTGTAATTTCATAAACTGGCCAAACATATCAGATAATGCTGCAATTGTTTGAAATCTTTTTGTCAATTATTTATAAAAAGCTATGTCATTTATACAGTTTACATCTTGAAGTCTGAGAGCATTCAAACTAAACCTTCATTCAAATTCATATACTGTACATAAAAAATGTCATGAAGTCCTTTAAAATGTTTCCTTGTGTGTATTTCCTCAGTGTTCCTGTTGTGGAAAACATCTCTGTATGGTTGAGTTCAAGATTCACAGGAAGATACTGTAGGTGCAAACATGAGCACTCAAGAGCTAAAGTTCATCACGTCGAGTGCCTGTTAAAATACAGATGATGTTTATGAACTGTGCTTTATACACAACGCTTACTAGAAAAAAAGTAATTTTAGTGATGACTAAGTCTTACCTGTGTGCTGCGGTGATGATGATGATGATGATGATGATCTACCCTCAGTAATTTTCTCCTTCTGCTCCTTCACCCGCTTGAGAAACTGCTTTATCTCATTGTCGTACTTGGACCATTCTGGAACAATCCTCACCGCTGCACTTAACTTGGGCTCTTTGGTCTTTGGGTTATTGCACTGCAATACATCAACACAAAGAAAACAGTCAATTGTGGTGGCAAAACACTTCCTTCAACCTTTTCCATCAGTGCTTAGAGTGGCCTTATTTAATTTCTTGAGCACTTAAAGTGAAAACTGCCAATGCTGTTCATCTATAATAGAGCTTGATATCCACACTTTCATGACTTCTGAGTCACAAAATACATTTTTACAACATAACAGCACTTTGATTGTGCCGCTGGCACAGAAAGTTCAGAAAAGTTACATCATATCAGAGAATAGACAGCAAAACAAAAAGCATACCACAACTGAGCTCAAACTGGTTACTAGTTTGGACACACCAGTTGAGAACCAGCTATTTCAATGTTTTTAACATTGATAATAAATAATGGTTCTTAAGCATCAAAATAAACATATTAGAAAGATTAAAATACACTGAACAAAATTATAAACGCAACACTATTGTTTTTGCCCCCATTTTTCATGAGCTGAACTCTTTATGTACACAAAAGGTCTATTTCTCTCAAATATTGTTCACAAATCTGTCTAAATCTGTGTTAGTGAGCACTTCTCCTTTGCCGAGATAATCCATCCACCTCACAGGTGTGGCATATCAAGATGCTGATTAGACAGCATGATTATTGCACAAGTGTGCCTTAGGCTGGCCACAATAAAAATGCCACTTTAAATGTGTCAAGATTTTTATAGCACAACAGCACAGCCACAGATGTCGCAGTTTTGAGTGAGCGGGCATTTGCATCGGACTCCAGGAATTCCCCAGCTCTTTTATCCCGGCATTGATGTTCATTTCTCTACCATACCCGTCTCCAAAGGCGTTTCAAGAGAATTGGCAGTATATCCAACCGGCCCACAACCGCAGACCACGGGTCCACACCAGCCAGACCTCCAAATCCAGCACTTCACTCCAAGATTCGTCTGAGCCAGCCAACAACTGGCCAGTCTGCAAGAAAAAACCAATCGGTTTTGCAACCAAAGAATTTCTTTCTTTTCTGCACAAACTTTCAGAAACTGTCTCAGGGAAGCTCATTTGCATGCTTGTTGTCCTCATCGGGGTCTCAACCTGACTACAGTCCGTCGTCGTAACCGACTTGAGTGGGCAAATGCTCACATTCGATGGCTTCTGGCACTTTGGAGAGGTGTTCTTTTCACGGATGAATCCCGGTTTTCACTGTACAGGGCAGATGGCAGACAGCGTGTATGGCGTTGTGTGGGTGAGTGGTTTGCTGATGTCAACGTTGTGGATCAAGTGGCCCATGGTGGCGGTGGGGTTATGGTATGGGCAGGCGTATGTTATGGACAATGAACACAGGTGCATTTTATTGATGGCATTTTGAATGCACAGAGATACCGTGACGAGATCCTGAGGCCCATTGTTGTGCCATTCATCCACGACCTTCACCTCATGTTGCAGCATGATAATGCTTGGCCCCATGTTGCAAGGATCTGTACATAATTTCTGGAAGCTGAAAACATCCCAGTTCTTGCATTGCATGGCCAGCATACTCACCGGACATGTCACCCATTGAGCATGTTTGGGATGCTCTGGATCGGCGTATACGACAGTGTGTTCCAGTTCCTGCCAATATCCAGCAACTTCGCACAGCCATTGAAGAGGAGTGGACCAACATTCCACAGGCCACAATCAACAACCTGATCAACTCTATGCGAATGAGATGTGTTGCACTGCATGAGGCAAATGGTTGTCACACCAGATACTGACTGGTTTTCGGACCCCCCCGGACCCCCAATACAGTAAAACTGCACATTTTACAGTGGCCTTTTATTGTGGCCAGCCTAAGGCACACCTGTGCAATAATCATGCTGTCTAATCAGCATCTTGATATGCCACACCTGTGAGGTGGATGGATTATCTCGGCAAAGGAGAAGTGCTCAATAACACAGATTTAAACAGATTTGTGAACAAAATTTGAGAGAAACAGGCCTTTTGTGTACATATAAAAAGTCTTAGCTCTGTCAGTGTAGAAAATTTTTTTTTTAAATTGTAAAGATTTCATATTACTTTTTTCCTGTATTAACATTTACAACAAAAGCCTTACCCACCACCTCAAACTTTTGAACGGCAGTGTAGATTAAGAATAAATTAACATTCACACAACACATCATATTGTAAGAAACATGAGGCTTAAAGTTCAAGACCCAATAGCTTTTCTGTTGAATCATCAGATTTATATAAAAATGTGTTTGTGTGCACAGAAAAGTAGCAGCAACTGTGCTAATGACAAACAATGTCTAAATACACTAGATCAACTGTATGACTGAATTTAAGAACTGAGTCTTTATGCAATGAACATGATTGCATTAAAGTTTCCAGAAAAGTCATTTTCTAGTCATCTGATTAATATAGATATAGTAGATATAATATATATTATATCTATATATCTATAATATATTATCTATATAGAATATCTATAATAATTAAACGAAAAGGTGTATTTAACTTTAATTAAATTAGTAATTAAACATTTTTAAACAGCAAAACGAATGAGCACCATATAGAGGAGAAAACGATTCATTATTATGGAACGGTAAAGCAATGATATTATGGGGTGACTGCAAGCACGTTGGCATGAAAATAAAAGAATAAAATGAACAAAAAAAATGACAATTGCTTCCCTATAGTGTGTTTGAGTAAAAATAACCCCACACAGCACTGGAGTAAGACTTTCACAACTAAACTTGGTATACATTAATGAGGTGAGAGTGTGCTGGATGTAATGCGGAGGTCAGCACTCTTCTAAACCTGCATCAGACCTGAGTTCAGCCTGAGCTGCAGCCCTCACACCCATTTCCCTCACTGCCGTTTCCCTCTCCACCTCCCAGGAGCAGCCGGCAGAGAGGAAGTGGGTGTAAATGAGACTACTATTTTTGTCGCTCTCTGTATGTGCATTAGTCATAGTGGGAATGAAGAAATCTGGGTATGATCAGACTACAGGCATTTCAACCTGATATCACTTAAAATATCGTCTTCAAGGTGCTCTTTTTTTCAAATGAAACAAACCAAATTGATAGTTATTGCTGAAATTATAATCAGTGCCAAATACAATATGTGGGGTTATGCTAGGGGATATAAAATATCTAAACTCTAATGTTTATCTGTAACACTGTACAATAAGGTCTTATGTTTGGTAACATTAGTTAACTATATTAACTGTATCAGTTAACATGAATTATCAGCTATAATACTTCTACAGCATTTAATAATCTTAGTATATGTCAGTTATGTTAATTTCAATATTTACCATTACATTGTTTTAGATAAAAAGTTATATCTTATAAAAAGTTATATAACAAGCAATTAACAATATTAATATTTTTATTAACGTATATTAACAAAGACTAATGAATGCTGTAATATATATATATACAGTGGGTACGGGAAGTATTCAGACCCCCTTACATTTTTCACTCTTTGTTATATTGCAGCCATTTGCTAAAATCATTTAAGTTAATTTTTTTTCCTCATTAATGTACACACAGCACCCCATATTGACAGAAAAACACAGAATTGTTGGCATGTTTGCAGATTTATTAAAAAGAAAAACTGAAATATCACATAATCCTAAGTATTCAGACCCTTTGCTGTGACACCCTTATTTAACTCAGGTGCTGTCCATTTTTTTCTGATCATCCTTGAGATGGTTCTACAGCTTCATTTGAGTCGAGCTGTGTTTGATTATACTGTTTGGACTTGATTAGGAAAGCCACACACTTGTCTATATAATACCTTACAGCTCACAGTGCATGTCAGAACAAACGAGAATCATGAGGTCAAAGGAACTGCATGAAGAGCTCAGAGACACAATTGTGGCAAGCCACAGATCTGCCCAAGGTTACAAAAAAAAATTCTGCTCCACTTGAGGTTTCCTAAGAGCACAGTGGCCTCCATAAACCTTAAATGGAAGACGTTTGGGACGACCAAGAACCCTTCCTAGAGCTGGCCGTCCTGCCAAACTGAGCTATCGGGGGAGAAGAGCTTTGGTGAGAGAGGTAAAGAAGAATCCAAAGATCACTGTGGTTGAGCTCCAGAGATGCAGTCGGGAGATCTGAGAAAGTTGTAGAAAGTCAACCATCAGTGCAGCCCTCCACCAGTCGGGGCTTTATTTGGCAGAGTGGCCCGACGGAAGCCTCTCCTCAGTGCAAGACACATGAAAAGTTTGCTAAAAAACACCTTGGAAAAAAAAAAGACTCCAAATGGTGAGACATAAGAATTCTCTGTTCGGACTAACTTCTGGGCCTTAATTCGAAGCGGTTTTGTGTTGAGAAAACCAGGCACTCTTGCCTCATCACACTGTCCAAACAGTCCCAACATGAAGCATGGTGGTGGCAGGCATCATGCATGTGGGGGTGTGGTTTTCAGCTAGGCAGGGACAGGACGACTGGTTGGCAAGAATGGGGGAAAATGAATGCGGCGGCCAAGTACAGGGATATACTGGACGAAAACCTTCTCCAGAGTGCTCAGTACCTCAGACTGGGCCGAAGGTTTACCGTCCAACAAGACAATGACCCTAAGCACACAGCTAAAATAGGTGTGGCTTCACAACAACTCTGTGGCTGTTTTTGAATGGCCCAGCCAGAGCCCTGATTTAAACCCAATTGATCATCTCTGGAGAGACCTAAAAATGGCTGTTCACCAACGTTTACCATCCAACCTGACGAACTGGAGAGGATCTGCAAGGAGGAATTGGCAGAGGATCCCCAAATCCAGGTGTGAAAACTTGTTGCATCTTTCTCAAAAAGATTCATGGCTGTATTAGATCAAAATGGTGTTTCTACTAAATACTGAGCAAAGGGTCTTAATACTTATGACCATGTGATATTTCAGTTTTTCTTTTTTTTAATAAATCTGCAAAAATGTCACCAATTCTGTGTTTTGTCTGTCAATATGGGTGCTGTGTGTACATTAATGAGGAAAAAAAAAAAAAAAACTTAAATGATTTTAGCAAATGGCTGCAAATTAACAAGTGAAAATTTACGGAAGGGGGCTGAATCTTTCCGGACCCACGTATATATATATATTATATATATTATATAAAATTTGGGCTGCACAATTAATCGTATTTCTAATCGCGATTACAATTATGGATCCCACGTACTAATGTTCAAAGGCGGCACTTAATCATCAAAGTCCACTTATGTTATTTCTGCGTGCGTAAGATGTTTTTTTTTTTCTTTTTTTTTTTTTTTTTTTTTTCCCTTTTACATTTATCTTAAGGGTTTTTCCCATTATTTTAATTTTTGTTTTAGTATAACATTATAATACAGTACCGTTCATATTTTTCCTTTTTATAATTTAAAGAAGAAACCAACCCAATGTATATTTGACATTTGAGGCTTAAAACTATAGAAAAGCACTAAAAGTTTTTCATTTAGAGTGTTTTCAGCTTGTTTATATTCATATAAAAATACAGCATGCAGTTGCATAAAACAATGGTATAAACATCATTCAATGTAAATTGTGATAATCGTAATTAATAACCACAATTACAATTTCAAGAGCATAATCGACAATTAGGATTTTTGTCATAATCGTGCAGCCCTAACATATATATACAGTGTGTACGGAAAGTATTCAGCCCCCCTTAAATTTTTCTCTCTTTGTTTTATTGCAGCCATTTGCTAAAATAATTGAAGTTCATTTTTTTTCCTCATTAATGCACACACAGCACCCCATATTGACAGAAAAACACAGAATTTTTGATATTTTTGCAGATTTATTAAAAAATAAAAACTGAAATATCACATGGTCCTAAGTGACCCTTTGCTCAGTATTTAGTAGAAATCTTTTGATCTAATACATCCATGAGTCTTTTTGGGAAAGATGCACAAGTTTTTCCACACCTGATTGGGATCCCTGCCATTCCTCCTTGCAGATCCTCTCCTGTTCTGTCAGGTTGGATGGTAAACGTTGGTTGACAGCCATTTTTAGGTCTCTCCAGATATGCTCAATTGGGTTTAAGCCAGGGCTCTGGCTGGGCCATTCAAGAAAAGTCACAGAGTTGTTGTGAAGCCACTCCTTTGTTATTTTAGCTGTTTGCTTAGGGTCATTGTCTTGTTGGAAGGTAAACCTTCGGCCCAGTCTGAGGTCCTGAGCACTCTGGAGAAGGTTTTCGTCCAGGATATCCCTGTACTTGGCCGCATTCATCTTCCCTCGATTGCAACCAGTCGTCCTGTCCCTGCAGCTGAAAAACCCCCCCACAGCATGCTGCTGCCACCACCATGCTTCACTGTTGGGACTGTATTGGATAGGTGATGAGAAGTGCCTGGTTTTCTCCACACGTACCGCTTAGAATTGAGGCCAAAAAGTTCTCATCAGACCAGCGAATCTTATTTCTCACCATCTTGGAGTCCTTCAGGTGTTTTTTAGCAAACTCCATGCGGGCTTTCATGTGTCTTGCACTGAGGAGAGGCTTCCGTCGGGCCACTCTGCCATAAAGCCCCGACTGGTGGAGGGCTGCAGTGATGGTTGACTTTCTACAACTTTCTCCCATCTCCCGACTGCATCTCTGGAGCTTAGCCACAGTGATCTTTGGGTTTTTCTTTACCTCTCTCACCAAGGCTCTTCGCCCCCGATAGCTCATTTTGGCCGGACGGCCAGCTCTAGGAAGTGTTCTGGTCGTCCCAAACGTCTTCCATTTAAGATTATGGAGGCCACTGTGCTCTTAGGAACCTTAAGTGCAGCAGAAATTTTTTTGTAACCTTGGCCAGATCTGTGCCTTGCCACAATTCTGTCTCTGAGCTCTTCAGGCAGTTCCTTTGACCTCATGATTCTCATTTGCTCTGACATGCACTGTGAGCTGTAAGGTCTTATATAGACAGATGTGTGTTTTTCCTAATCAAGTCCAATCAGTATAATTAAACACAGCTGGATTCAAATGAAGGTTTAGAACCATCTCAATGATGATCAGAAGAAATGTACAGCACCTGAGTTAAATATATGAGTGTCACAGCAAAAGGGTCTGAATACTTAGGACCATTTTATATTTCAGTTTTTCTTTTTTAATAGATTTACAAAAATGTCAAGAATTATGTGTTTTTCTGTCAATATGGGTGCTGTGTGTCCATTAATGAGGAAAAAAAATGAACTTAAATTATTTTAGCAAATGGCTGCAATTTAACAAAGAGTGAAAAATTTAAGGGGTCTGACAACTTTCCGTACCCCCTGTATATATACAGCGTGGCAAAAAAGTATTTAGTCAGCCCCAATTGTGCAAGTTCTCCCACTTAAAAGATGAGAGAGGCCTGTAATTTTTCATCATAGGTATACCTCAACTATTAGAGACAAAACGAGAAAAAAAAATCCAGAAAATCACATTGTAGGATTTTTAAGAATTAATTGGTAAATTCCTCGGTAAAATAAGTATTTGTTCACCTACAAACAAGCAAGATTTCTGCTCTCACAGACCTGTAACTTCTTCTATAAGAGGCTCCTCTGTCCTCCACTCGATACCTGTATTAATGGCATCTGTTTGAAAAAGTATATCAGTATAAAAGACACCTGTCCACAAACAGTCACACTCCAAACTCCACCAATGGCCAAGACCAAAGAGCTGTCAAAAGGACACCAGAAACAATTGTAGACCTGCACCAGGCTGGGAAGATTGAATCTGCAATAGGTTAGCAGCTTGGTTTGAAGAAATCAACTGTGGGAGCAATTGTTATAAAATGGAAGACATACAAGACCACTGTTAATCTCCCTCGATCTGGGGCTCCATGTAAGATCTCACCCCGTGGGGTCAAAATTGTCACAAGAACTGTGAGCAAAAATCCCAGAACCACACGGGGGACCTAGTGAATGACCTGCAGAGGGCTGGGACCAAAGTAACAAAGGCTACCTTCTGTAACACACTGCGCCGCCAGGGACTCTAATCCTGCAGTGCCAGACGTGTCCCCTTGTTTAAGCCAGTACATGTCCAGGCCCGTATGAAGTTTGTTAGAGAGCATTTGGATGATCCAGAAGATGATTGGGAGAATATCATATGGTCAGATGAAACCAAAATAGAATTTTTGGTAAAAAACTCAACTTGTCGTGTTTGGAGAAAGAATGCTGAGTTGCATCCAAAACACCATACCTACTGTGAAGCATTGGGGTGGAAACATCATGCTTTGGGGCTGTTTTTTCTGCAAAGGGACCAGGACGACTGATCCGTGTAAACGAAAGAATGAATGGGGCCATGAATCGTGAGATTTTGAGTGAAAACCTCCTTCCATCAGCAAGGGCATTGAAGATGAAACGTGGCTGGGTCTTTCAGCATGACAATGATCCCATACACACCGCCCGGGCAAAGAAGGAGTGGCTTCGTTAGAAGCATTTCAAGGTCCTGGAGTGGTCTAGCTAGTCTCCAGATCTCAACCCCCATAGAAAATCTTTGGAGGGAGTAAAAAATCCGTGTTGCCCAGCGACAGCCACAAAACATTACTGCTCTAGAGGAGATATGCATGGAGGAATGGGCCAAAATACCAGCAACCGTGTGTGAAAAACTTGTGAAGACTTACAGAAAACGTTTGACATCTGTCATTGCCAACAAAGGGTATTTAACAAAGTTTTGAGATGAAATTTTGTTATTGACCAATACTTATTTTCCACCATAATTTGCAAATAACTTCTTTAAAAATCCTACAATGTGATTTTCTGATTTTTTTTTCTCATTTTGTCTCTCAAGGTTGAGGTATACCTATGGCTGAAAATTACAGTCCTCACTCACTCTTTTTAAGTGTGAGAACTTGCACCTGGGTGGCTGGACTAATACTTTTTTTTTCCCCTGTTTCTATATATATATATATATATATATACTATATATATATTATATATATATATATATATATAAATAATAGTTCAGGTTTGCTATGCCAGGTACTGCGGCAGCGGCCCAATGGGTCTCCCATTCCTGCTAAGCTGTAGTGTTTTGGTAGTTGAAAGATAGTGTGGTGTGAATGCATACTAACCAGATCTATGGTCTTGGCTGTAGTTTTGGAATTGTCATCACACCAGGTCTCACACCACAGCCACTCCTGAGGTAAGGACTTGATGGCTACTTGATGGATCATGTTGTTGGGAAGGTCCTGTTAGCATCAAACCCCACAGAGAACATTCAAATTACATTAAAGTCTTCTCTAATGGTTAACATGTGTGATGTCAAGCACATACCTGGTCCAGGTTAGACAGACTGTTGGGATCTTGGCTTAAGGCTTGGTACTGCCCTCTGAGGCGGTCTCCAGCTGCGATCTTCCGGAATTTTTTTAAGTCCACCACATATAATGCACTGGAGAAAAAGGGCAACATTTATTAAATATTACACATATCATATAACAACAGAATCCTCTCAAAAAATGTTAAAATGTTACAGCAAATCTATAATCTATCAAGACAAAATTGACATTCTGTGATTTAAACATACGTTATTATGATTTGTTGTGGTCTAACCTGATGTGGTATTTCCTGTGTCCAAGATGAGAAGCCCAGTAGCCAGTCTTCCAAAAACGGTAGCCTTCCATCTCTCTTCGGCTGTCGCAGAATGGTGTGTACCCATAGGGGGCGCCCTCTAGAGCCAGATCTCTCAGCTCCTTCAAATCTGCCCTGACAATCTAAATATAAAGTGTGCTAGGTTATGTTTTGCAACTAGAAGGTATCACTATTTGCTAATGTGCTAACAGGATGAATTGTTGGAGAAGTGCCTGTGAATTCTCTTGGCAGCTATTAATAAAAAAATGGCAAACTGTAAGAAATGTATTGTTAAATCAGATTCACAGGTTGGAAATGGATGCATATCAACATGCAAAAACATACACACTATTTTTTTTATATCTACATCTAAATCTGCTAAAATGTGCAGCATACAACAGAGAACACTGTACAGAGTACTGTTTCCCACAATGCAACAAGCTCTGCATGCCCTTCATGTAGTATGGATAAACTGGAAGTAATATCAGCCATGGTTTTTATTATACTTTTCTTGAATCATTTTGTGTTCAGACCGCCAAGAATTGAGATTCACCCAAAAATGAAAATTGTGTAATTTACTCTCCCTCATGCTGCGTGAAACCCTTCAGACTGCCGTTCATCTTAAAAACACAATTGAAGCTGTTTTTAATTAAACTGAAAGTCCATTCCCCCAAAACTTTGACGCTTCAAAAAGTTCATAAATACACTGGAAAAGCAATCCATTTGTGAATGGTTCCGAAGGGACACAATCATGTCTTGTATATGAACAAATTCAATTTAGGCTTTCATTCACATATAAACGGATCAACATCAACACACATCACATATGGTAAAAAGAAGCTCAAATGTAATGGCTTGACATGCAAAACCAAACCTCACTGTAATGAAGAGGAATCAAAGTCTTATGCGTTTGGAACAACATGAGGATGAGTAAATAATTACAGAATTTTCATTTGAATTTTCATCCATGAAATAGGATATTAAAAAAAATGCAAAAAGCTGTAATTACTTCTGAGATGCCACTCACTGAATTTAACCTGGATTGAGATCATGTTTGTTGCTAAATGTACAAATATGCTTGTTTTTTAATTCAGAACCACTGTTTTTCTCATGCATAAGGTCACCTGATCAGCGTCTACAAAGATGATCTTGTCCACAGCCAGGGGGAAAAGCACATCCAGGAAAAGGATCTTATAACCCCAGATGATACGTTGCTTTTCTGTCTGCTGGTGAAGCCAGCGGGGCCACTTATACTGGACCAGCTCATACTGGAAACCATAAGCCTTCGCCATGTGAGAGATGGTGTCCTGTACACACACAAGCAGAAAGGGATAAACTACAGAGGACAACACATGCTATATCCAGCACAATATATCTATTAAAGGGGTCATATGATGCGATTTCAATTTTTCCTTTCTCTTTGGAGTGTTACAAGCTCTTGGTGCATAAAGAAGATATGTAAAGTTGCAAAGACTAAAGTCTCAAATCCAAAGAGATATTCTTTATAAAAGTTAAGAGTCAGCCACACCTACGTAAAACGGCTCGTTCTAACACGCCCCCACATACCTACGTCACGATGTGGGAGGATTTGAATAACGCCGTCCAAATGTTCACGCAAAGAAAGAAGGCGTAACTTTTATTCTCGCTGTAGTATTGTTGCCGCTGCCGCCATGTCGTGAAGGAGCTGTGTGCTTCGTTGTGAAAGCGAAACTACTTTGTTTGGCCTTCCAAAAGAGGACCACCAATCTGCTTCGTCATGCCTGGAGCTGATCCGTGCTGGTTGCTGAGGAAATACTTTAACTTCGTGCTGTGGATCGCCGGATCGGCTTTCACCGTGGACGAAGCGGAGTCCAGCCCGGGGTCGTCACATGTGGTTGCCGCAGGCATCACAGTATGGTAGGGACGTAACATTTCCGTCACACCCTTGAGGAATTCGGCCAATCACAACGCACTGGATAGCAGGCCAATCACAGCACACCTCGCTTTTCAGACCGATGAGCTTTGTAAAAATCGACACGTTGTCCAGAAAGGGGTGGCATAGAGGAGAAACAATAATGTACCTTATGTGGAAAATAATGTGTTTTTTGAATCTTAAACCGCATAAACACATTTATTTACACCAAATACACCAAATAATGTTCTTTTTAGCAGCATAATATGACCCCTTTAACACATTCATGGATCATTCTCCCCTCAATTTCATTGCTAAGATTATGAAAAAGCATTCATTTAATCTTTAATGTTGGAGCATCCACTGCGTAGCATGACTTCTGTTCCGCTCATGGTTTAATGTTTGAAAATTAATTTAAGGCAGGCAATAAATGTATTAGTATTGCAATATTAGTTTTATTATTTGATTATTTTTCTTAAATATTTGATTTTTAAATTCTACAGTGAAATATTGCAGTAGTAATATTTCTTATTTTTTGTTTTATTATATTTTCTATTATTTTATAATCACAAAATGTTAGCGCAAATTGTGTAGCCTTACAAATAAGCATAAACAAAACAATTATTCACAATTGTAATTTTTATCAGAAAATAGCAATTAGATTTTTTACACAAATTGTGCAGCCCCTATATTAAAAGGGTTAGTTATAATTAAAACTGAAATCGGATATCACACTGAGAGCAAAGCATCACAAAACAAAACTTACATATCTCATAAAAAAAGTTAACTAAAAAAAATCTCATGCCATAAACTTTGTAAAGTCAGTCAAAACCAACATTCAAAATAAACTAAAAAAACCTGTGCACCCTGACTCTCAAAAATAACCTCAGCCAGGCAAATTGGAAATAAGTCATTTCAGCCAGCTCTTGCTATGTTTGTGTACAAAATGCATCAGTCAGTCAGAGAATGGACAGGTGAGCGCCTAAAGCATGCTGGGAATGATAGCAATCTTACCTTAAATGAGGGGGAGAGGTAGTTTTTGAGGAACCAGAACTTGACGGGGGTTTTGGTGTGTTGAAGGACAGAGAGCATCATTATTCTATAAGGGGAAAAACGGGAAGTAGAAATACATGAAGAGTTGAAGATGACACTGACATGGGTGCATTCATACAAGTGGTGGTCCTACCTCAGGAAGCGCTCATATAAATGTCCAGAGGCCACTGAGAAAATGTTGAGAACGTCTTTCTTCTTGTCATCCTCTTCCACGCTCGGGCCACCGGCAAAGCTGCAAGACACCCAAAAAACACACACTTATCTAAAAAAGCTCGGCACAGCAACAAGGATATAGCTCTGCTAATAATAGTTTCAAAATATGAAACTAAATGGAATCTTCAAGTAAATGATGCTAGACCATATTAGGTTCAGCCTAATAGGTTTTGAGACAGCACAAGTGATTTTATTTTATTTCATGTCGACAAAGAATTCTGTAAATATATTCTGAGGTGGTTCAGAGATTTCTGAAGATCTAAACCTCTATCATTACCACAAAACAAAACCAAGTGCCATCTGTAGCTTTCCACAACCACCCTAGCCAAGATCTCACCTACTGCTGCCTCTACACAGATATTCACATTAAACCATTTTTTTTATAGCAAGTATCACACCTTTGGAACATTTCGGTCTCCTGTTTCCAAGCTACATACTTCCCAAGAAATAAGGTGAGATGAGGTTTGTTTAATAATGTGGAATGGAGGTGATGTAACCCTGCTGAGACAAGGTGGAATTTTGAAAAAACCTGGCAAACTATTTCTAAATGTGGAGAATGACGTGTAAAAATCAAGCTGAGGGGAAACTCAGTGAAAAAGATGGATCACAGATAACTAACTGAAATTCTGCTGTGTCACTTACTGACTCAAGAAAAAGTGAGAGTTAGAGATCAAGTTCCCTACCTTTTCTCCAAAGAACTCCACACACTTCTCAAAGACAGCAATTAACAAAGGAGACAGATCACAAAACATAATAAACAGAGCTGTTAATTAAAATGCAAACCCTCTGCATTTTAATATGCAAAATATACACTACTGTTCAAAAGTCTGGGGTCAGTAAGTTTATACAAAGACATGAATATTTATATACAGAAAGGATGCATTAAATTGATCAAAAGTGACATTTATACTGTTAGAAATTATTTTTATTTCAAATAAATGCTGTTCTTTTGAACTTTCTATTTGTCAAAGAATCCTGAAAATGTATCAGTTTTCACAAGCATCATGTGACATTAAAGCCTGGAGTAACGGCTGTTGAAATTTGAGCTTTTGTTATGAAATTGAGCTTTGCTATGATAAATTACATTAATCTTTACATATGTATTAAAACAGAAAACATTTATTTTATACAGAAATAATATTTCACAACAGTACAGTTTTTAATGTATTTTGATCAAATAAATGCAGCTTAGATGAACATAAGAGGTTTCTTTCAAAAACATGTAACAATTTTACAACCCCCAAACTTTTGAATGGTAGTGTGTATATTTACATAGACACAAACAGTCATAGACAGGCCTACCCAGGATCTGCAGATACTTTTTCACACTGGCTATAGAGATTTTTGCAGAACTTGATGAATTAATCTGTTATCAAACTATCCAAAAAAAAAAAAGGTAAGAACTTTGGACTTTCACATTCTGTAGATTCTATGCAGAGCCAGCCATAGCAAAGATCTTGCAGTCTGTTTTTCTGTGATATTTTTTGTGATTATTTAGAAATTTTGAAGTGTTGTTCCCCTCTAGCTTTTTAAGAAGTGATCTAAGATGTGATTAGTGCTTCAAAAATCAGACTCACCTGGTTATGGAATCCCACAAGCCTTTGGATTCTGTTTCTTCACTTAGAAGATCCTCATTGAGTTTGTCAGGCTTTTTCTGGACCTAATATTTGAATAGATGTTACTTTTTCATTGGTCCCATCAGCTGGTGTTTTATATGGAGGCATAATAGATTGTGAATACTAATAACATTACAAACTTACTCTAACTTTGATGATCTTGCTGTGGAAGCTGTTAAGCACCACAATGACATTACCAGCATCAACAGGAGAGTCCGTGCCATCATGTCTAAAACATACATACACAACACTATATGAGCACAAATATACTTTATGTGCCCTTCCTGAGGGAAATATCAGTGCTTACAATTCAGCAAATGAAGCATGTTAAAAGTTACAGACCTGTAACTCTAAATACACAAGGCTTACTTTATCTACTAAAGTTTGAATGGTGTCTATAGGTTTTACAGTTGAATTACAGATTAATTAAATTGCATCAAACTTAAGAAGATGAACAAAAACAATGCAGAAGAAGAAGAAGAAGAAGAAGGGGAAGAACAACAACAATAGAAAAACAACAAAATGGCAAAATAAAAAAAAATAGAACAAGTACAAGACAAACAGAAAAACAACAACAAAGACAAAAAATAAACAGAATAACTACAAGAACAATATAAACAGAAGAACAAGAAAACGAACAATAACAAGGATAAAATAAACAGAAAAAGAACAATAAGGACAAAATAAACAGAAGAACAACAAGAAAAAGATGAACAGAAAAACAATAACATCAGCCAGGAGAAGATAAACAGAACCATGACGATTACAATACATACAGAAGAACAACACAGAGGAGAAGAAAACAATGAACAAAACAAAAATGACAACAAAGAACAAGGACAAAAGAATGAATATGATGAAGAAAAACAACAACAAAAAATGGCAAGAACAAGAAGAAGAGGGACATGAAGAAGTACGATAAGAACAACAAGGATGATCCATTAGGCTGCACTTCCTCCGAACAGGATATCAGTGAATTGCACGTTGACAAAACACTGCCTTTCCATTCATTTAGTAGTCAGCAGTGTGTGTCTGAGAGATACTTTCTTTTCCTTTCACACACCCTCTCTCAGTTGGTTCTGTTTTGTGCCAGACCTCAGACTGTATGAATAATCACACTAGCAGTGTGAAAAATGACACTGCGCTCTAACTTTATCCTGAATGAATGGGGTAGAAATTTTACTGTCTTCATTAATTCTCAAAGAAAAAAACAACCATGTTTCCTTAAAGAACTGCTAAAATGTGCACAATCAGAAGGAGGAATGAAAATTGATGACAAGCATTTTAGAGAGTTTTGATCTGGACTATTAGTTTGAGTGTGGCCGTTTCTTTTTGTCCTTTATTTTGGATGGTATCGGTATTCCTCGTACAGCCTCGCTAGCAGACCCAAGATGACAGGTTTGACTCTCAGAGAATGCATGCGCTGATAAAAATCTGTAACTTTAAAGGATTTTAAATCAATGTGGAAACAAGATATGCCAAATGTAACCTAACTTTCAAACGTTTGGGGTCAGTAAGTTCCCCTTCAGGAACTCGAGCTGCGTCGAGATTCGCTTTGGGAACGCCCTTGCGTTACCGCTTTCTGAAGCACGTGTCAAATCCGTCCAGTGGAGCAGCGAGACGTCACGAGCAGGGTGACGTAAGCACCAGAAAGCATAAAAGCGCATCCGGCCGGGCGCCACCCAGCTTCTGTCCTTCAGTAGCGCTCTGTGTATGTGTCTGTCTATTTACTGTTGTCTGTCCGCACAAGCACTCATATATATAAAACAATGAGAAAGTCTATGGCGAGCGAATGACATTACAAACGCTGTGTTCCCCCTGCCCACGATATCTGGCGGCAGGGAATACACACGATTTGTGTGTCGTTTGTTTAGGAGCGGAGCATGCACGGTCAGCTTTCGAGCAGCTGATTGTCATCACTGTGAGCTCTCGCTGCGCACGCTCCGCTCTCGCCTGGCTGCGTTTGATGAGAGCGGCCAGGCTCGCGATCCTGCTCGCAGCGGTCCCGCTGTTGCCGAGGCACAGCGCAGACTGTTGTCGTGGGGATCGCGGGTGGATTTAGCGGAGGGATCCGAGACGGGCTCGTCCTTTTCTCGGTCCTCACCCGCTAGATCCGCGGCTCTCTCTCTCACGGTTCGGAAGCCCGCGCGGCGGTTTCCCGTTTTACCGATCTCCTTGCTGAGGTGTCAAGATCGTGGGAGAAACCGTACTCATCCCGAATTTACAGCCCCACAGTCTCAAATTATTAAAAAGAACATCGTGGGGCTGAATGATAAAGTATATGCGGCGATGCCAGTGGTGGAGCAGACGCATTCGAGCTATCTCTCCCCATCCTCAGAATCATCCCTGAAGGCCCCGAAGCTTCCAACACGATGTTAGCTTACAACAACCGCCCGGTTGGCTCCCTGGAGCTTACCTATGGTGGTAGGCAGGCTGGCGATTTTGACACACCATGCGGGTTACAAAGATACACACCCCCCCCTGGCTGTACTGCTCAGGGGTGGGACTGCCTGAGCGGCAGCAGCCCAAGCCATTAAAGCTTCATATCGCCAGTTCAACAAAGAGTGCTTCAGGGCCAATGAGCCTCAGTGAGCTGACGAGCGAAATTCCCGCTGCACCGGGCAACGGTCGGACGGGAGGAGCTCGCCCCATCAAGTGGGGTTGTGCTGTGCTACAGCATCAGGTCGGTTTTCCTCAGTGCCCTCACGGGGTTCATTGTACCCATTGCCACCTTGTGCTTCAGGGCTCAGTGGGCTGACGAGCGAACTTCCCAGCTGCGACCGGCAACGGTATACGGACGGAAGAGCTCATACCGTCAAGTGAGGGTGTACAGCAGCGGGTCGGTGTTCCTAAGTGCCCTCATGGATGTTCTGTGATAACCCCTGCCACCTCGGTGCTAAGGGCCTCGTGAGCTCGGACGAGCGAAATTCCATGCTGCCCCGGCAACGTACGGCAGGGAGAGCTGCACCCAAGTGAGGGTGCTTGTGCTACAGCAGTCAGGTTGGTTGTTCCCTCAGTGTCCTCATGGAGGTTCATTGATACCCTGCCACCTCGGTGCTTCAGGGCTCAGTGACCTCCAACGAGCGAAATTCCCAGCTGCCGCCCGGCAACGGTACGGCACGAGAAAGCTCGCCCCCTCAAGTGAGGGTGCTACAGCAGTCAGGGCACCGAACTGGCTCCTCTAATAATACCAGACGCCAGCCTCGAGAGGCTGGTTCCCTTAGTAGATTTTCTGGTAGCGTGGAAATTTCTACCAAATATCTCAAAATGGGTCCTGCAGATTGTAGAGAAGGTTACAGAAACCAGTTCGGTTCTCGTCCGCCTCGTTTCAACGGGGTCATCCCCACACTAGTGGGCCCCGAGCAGGCTCAGGTAATGGAACAAGAAGTAGATACTCTCTTGAGGAAGGGGGCCATAGAACGTGTTCCTCCTCCTCTCTCTTGAGAGCGTCCGGGTTCTACAGCCGTTTCTTCATCGTTCCGAAGAGGGATGGGGGTTTGCGTCCGATCTTAGATCTCCGTCTTTTGAACCGCGCTATCAAACGGCTTCGGTTTAAGATGCTCACTATCAAGCAGATAGTGTCTCAGATCCAGTTCGAGGACTGGTTTGTTACGATAGATCTCAGAGTGCTTATTTCCATGTTTCCATCCTCCTTCAACACTGGAAGTTCTTGAGGTTTGCTTTCGGGGACGAAGCATACTAAAATCGAGTTCTTCCCTTTGGCCTGTCTCTCTCTCCCCGCACTTTCACGAAGTGTGTGGATGTGGAGCTGGCTCCGCTGCGACTCCAGGGCATCTGCATACTCAATTATATAGACGATTGGTTAATATTAGCTCAGTCGGAGCAGATGGCGGCTCGGCATCGGGATGTCGTCCTCGCCCATATGAGAGAGCGGGGGTTAAGACTAAACGCCAAGAAGATTGTTCTTTCTCCACTACAGAGAACCACTTATTTAGGTGTGGTGTGGGACTCAACCTCGATGCAGGCACGTCCGTCTCCTGCTCGAATCGAGTCAATCCACACGACAGTCACGAGAGTAAGAGAAGACCAGTCACTCACTGTCAAACAGTTCCTGAGGCTGTTGGGCCTGATGGCAGCAGTGTCCAATGTGATACCTTTTGGCCTGCTGTACTTGAGACCTTTGCAGTGGTGGCTCAGAACCAAAGGGTTTTTCCCTGAGGGGGAATCCGCTTTGTATGATCAAGGTCACGCGGTGATGCTTATGTGCCTTAGATATGTGGAAGAAACGTTGGTTCCTGGTTTAAGGCCCGACGTTAGGGGCTCCTTGTCGTCGCGTCAGGCTAACGACGGATGACTCTCTAACGGGCGGGGGAAGCGGTCAGGAGTGGCGCTCTGCCCAGTGTCTGTGGGAAGGCCATCATCTCTTTGTCACATCAACTGCCGGGGAATGCTGGCCGTGTTTTGAGCTTTGACACACTTCCTTTCAGACCTAAGGGTGCATCATGTGTTTGTCCGCACAGACATCACATTGGTGGTCTCCTACATCAATCAGCAGGGGTGTCTGCGTTCGCGCCCCTTGTACAAGATGGTTCTCGGACTTGGTGTCCCTCCTCGACGGCTCTCATCTGGAGATTCCGATGTAAAAATCAGCTCATGGGGAAATATTTATAATTAATCATAACTAGTTATAATTGATTATGAATATTTTAGATCTGCTGTAGATATTTGCTGACATCTCAGGGTCACTGTCTTGTCAATTCAAGAGTTAATTTCCTGGTAAGGAGAAAAATTCCTCTGTACAATTCGACAAAAAGCGGTAGCATAATTTGCAGGTTAAGGACTCAGTTAATGAGCAAAAATGAACCACGTACAAGCTGGATCAAGTAAGGTTTTAGTAACCACAAAACACTTAAACTAGTTAACATACACAAAACACATACAGGGTCTGACCTCCACATAAAAACACATAAAGCTGGTCAACCTACACATAACACACACACACACACACACAACGCATACAGTGGATAGGACAAGGGTTACAGCTAACTCAGTACAGAGAAGAGAAAATACGGAAATGAAAGTATAGAACCATTTGATATTCAGCAGAGCTGCCACAGGGAACCATCGATTCTCAGTCACACCCTTGTAAAAAAGGTGCCAAGATACCTCTGTATAAATTAATAAGGCCTAGTTGTACGTGCATGTCGAATCTGTCGAAAGAGAGGTTGATGTATCGGAAGTTTCAGTTGATTCTTTGTGAATGGCGTGTTCGATGAAAGAAACCAGTTTTGAGTCAGAGAATCTGAATAATGGAAAAAGGTCGAGGCTGAAGCCGGCACGAACTTAGGAGTTCTGGAGCGTTGGACCTACATCTTTCGAAACTAACAGAACCACTGATGGGCGGGTCCCTGGAGCGGGGCTTTAATGTCGGAGAAGATCCCCGATCTCAAGATGGGCTTGTCTAAGAGAAGATGGAATTCCAGGGTGAAGGGTGGCATTGCGGAGGGTTTACGACCTTTGTCCGAAGCATGGTAATTTGCATATGGAACCTGAATCGAAATTACTAAAGATTCTCAGGACCCTAATATATATTGCCTATGTACCAACATATAATATACACGCTTGTTTCGATCATAAGAAGGCGAATTCATAGATACTAAACAAGGTAGGAGTACATATAGTGAAAGGATGACAGGAATTGGTTCCCTCATAAGCATGCCTAACATAGTCTAAAAATATCAAAGACAACACACACCATGACCTGAAGGATACACTGTTAATTCAAAGAAAGGTTTTCATATGAATTAATTAGAGAACAGTCCATTTCTACTGGGCATTATGCGCTTGACTGATGGGACATTTTCCCTGGTCCATTCATGAGGTCGTAAAGTATTGGTGTCAGGGTTGCCATGTTACCGGGGCGGGGTGTTATGCATTTCGGGGGAAGGGTCCATAGACCTTCATAGTTGTTTGTTGACTGAGGGGTGTTACAGAGTATTTGTAAAATCTAGCTAACAAAATATATATTGTGGGTTTGATTGGTCCAGACGCCCACCAATCAGGAGGGACCTCATCTCTCAGGCGGGGGGCGCCATTCTTCACCCCCGCCCGGAGTTAGGAAGCTGTGGGCATGGCCCCTGAGGGGGAACAGCTCCTCCTAGCGTAGGTATATCAACTTGAGTTGTGAGACTAATACTCCAGTCAAGAGTCCCGCCCTAGGAAACAGTACGCAATTAAAGTGGAAAATTTCGGGTCTTGGTGCGGAAGCGATGCAGGACCCAGTAACTGCCATTGGTACAGTTTGGAGTTCGGCAGGAGAGATTCCACAGGGTTATCTCCCTCCACTTGAAGGTATAAGTGGCGGCTTAGCTGTTACACGCCCTTCGGGTGGTCAATTACTTGGCACGAAACACTTGCCATCGTTTCCTCGGGGCACCTGAGGCTGAGGCCAGTATCCAGGCAAACAAGGGGCCCCTAGACTTCAGGCATTCTGTTCCTCTCCATCCAGAAAGTAGGCCAGAAAGGAGTAATTGCTCTGCCAGTTCGAGACGGCACTTACGCGCCAGGATGCCCCGGGTTTGGGGCCGCAGGCAGATCAGTTTTTTGTTTGTTTTTGGTCCGTCAAAGAAGGGATTTCCGGCGACCAAGTAGACTACGGGTAGGTGGGTGGTCGAGGCCATTTCACTAGCCTATGAGTCCTCTGGCCTTCCGTCACCTATGGGGGTCAGAGCGCACTCGACCAGGAGAATGGCGGCCTCCAAGGCTTTCAGCTTAGGTGTGGCCTTGCAGGACATTTGTGCTGCGGCGGGCTGGTCCTTTCCGCACACTTTTGTCCGCTTCTATAACCTACACCTGGCATCTACCCCAAGTTCCCAAGTTCTCTCTTCGTGATGTGCTCATAAGATACACACACAGGCAGGGACTTGGTAGTATGGCGCAGTTGGTATTCTTGTTCCCAAAGCGAATCTCGACGCAGCTCGAGTTCCTGAAGGGGAAAATCTCCAGGTTAAGTATGTAACCCTGGTTCCCCGAAGGGAACGAGAAGCTGCATCTTGCCCTACTCCTGCATCTGCAGGCGCTACTTCATCCGCAGATGGGGGCGCCCGGCCTGGTATGCGTTGTATGCTTCTGGTGTCACGTCACCTGCTCGTGACGTCCTAGCTGTCATTGGCGGATTTGACGGTGCTTCAGAACGCGGAGCCAGGGCATTCAAACGCGGAATCTCGACACAGCGTCTCGTTCCCTCGGGGAACCATGTACATACGTTCCCTAGAGACGTTTTCGTTATTTTTTTGAAACTAATATATCCAGGAAGGATGCTTAACTGAAAAAGGACAGTTAACCGACATTTATAAATAACTAAAAAGATTCGATTTCATTATAATATGTTCTTCTGAACTTTATATTCATCAAAAAATGATTGCCCAGATCGAAAATCGAGGCAAAAAACTGGGCAAAAGTAAATTCATTCCAGCTTTTAGAATGATTTCTGAAAGATTGTGACACTGAAAACTTACCTTTACCACAACAGGAATATATCATTACATATTACAATTTAAAACAGCTCTTTTAAATACAAAGTTCTTTGTATTTCTTTCACAACTCTAGATGGCGCAGTCCGATAGAACTCAATATGACAATGACATCACGTCACAGCTGATTGGTTCTCTCCTGTATGGTAGCCAATGAGCTCGCTGCTCAAGATTCAAAAACTTGGCCAATGCTTGTGGTAGCAGCTGCAGCGCACTTCAGAAACCCTCCACCTTCCCCAGCTCCACCTGTATAGATCTGCTTCGGGGTGATCATTGTATGTTGAGGGTTTATTCTATCCGTTACATGTGGAGGCAACGTATTTTCTGCCATGATACCGCAGCATGGGGAGGTATTGGCACGTAGGAAGTCTCGGGACTGCGCTGTGCCCCACCGCGCATAGCAGATATCTATTCGCCACGCCCCCCCTACCTTCCATGGTGATCATTCCCATGCCTCCTTGAGAGTTGTTCTGCCACGCCCTGTATTGTTGTTCAAATAAGGCAGCTTGGTAAACATGAGCTTTAAAACCAACCAAATGACCAACTCGTCCTGACGCTTAACCTTCTGAATATTAGTCCGGCAAGTCAATCTGTGACAGAACCCCAATCTCCGTGGTATTGTAGGTCCTCTGCGGCCTACGCAACCAAGATCCAGGCCGGGGTGGCCCTTAACTGGAAATCGCCTGTGCAACGCCGGGGGTTAGTTTGCTTTGTGTTCCCCGACGCCCCAGTCTCCAGTTGGTCCGGTCAGCACTTGGCCCAGGCAGGTATCCAGTGGTGCTGCAGGGTTCTTGCGTGTTCGGTCTTTCAGAGCGCAATATCTTCCTTGGTCCTCAATTGCCTCCTTGTTTATTCATCTGCTCCCTTTCTAGACTTCGCTTTAGATTGCTCACGGCTCGCCCGGTAGTTCCTCCTCGTCCCCCTTCCTTACCGTGAGGACCCTCCCCCGCGGTTATGACCGTCGTTCCGTAAACAATCTCAGGTCTGCTGCACCTTGTCTGCCGATCGGTCCTCTCATCGTCCCCCTTCTTCAAGTTGGCAATCCAGCCCCGTTGGGTAGGGGGGCCCTTTGTCTCGCCCCCTGTTCCCGCACCCGCGCCCCTTCAACTAGGTCCGAGTAGCTCACGTCACATCTATCACTCCCTGCCCCTGTGCGCCCCCATCGCCCTCCCATGCGTACGAGGCGAGCGAGCAAGTCCTGGCCCTGTAGAACGGACGATGCGGCCCAATAGCGTCGCGCCGGCGCGGCACCTCGCCATTTCCAGTTTATTCCACCCAACAAACTGTCGCCACAATCACTTTTCCCAGAGTGAGAGGAGACGCGTCGCCTCGGCCCTGTCAAATTTGACTCGTCCCCAGTGACAAAAGAATTCAATCGTGACATAGGAGGTATGCCAATTATAACTAACATCGCCGGATTTTTTTCCCCAGCTCTCCCGAGAACACCACTCCGCAGTACATCAACATTCTCACGATAGACGGACAATAATCGATACGAGCGTGAAAGAAGTATTAAACCGCGTAGACCTGGGTATTCGAAGAGAAGGTCCTGCACCTCGTGTCGAGGAATGGTGAGTAACCGTCCGCCAGAAGCTACGGTGAACAGCATAGGGCACTATGGCGTACAGAATCGCAGCCACGCAGCTTTGCTAGCGCATCGGCATTAAATAGCACCACACTGCTAGTACGAAGGCCTCCACGCACACATGGAGGCACGGATGTCCACAACCCTGGCATTATGCCTTCCCCCCGGTCCCCGACCTGGGGCAGGGTTACACTCAATAGGAACAGAAAGGATAAGTTCATGGCAATGGAAGCAACGTCTACGCGTCCATCCACGAGTGTACTCTTTGCACTCTTAGGCTCATGGATTATCATTTATGTTCTTTTGTCAGCATAAACGACCCTGAACTGTGCCCCCTGCCTGCGACTATTCCACTGCTCCCCCCCCCGCCCTGAGATCACTCTCTTTGCTAACATATTCTCCGAACATGAGATCACTGTCTTGGACCCTGGAGGAATCACGTGGAGGGAAGGAGGATGGATGAAACGGCACTGCAGACAATGGTGCATATGTGAGAGAGAGCGGTTTACTGCGCACCCCCCTCGTGGGGTGTCGGTCGAAGTGCCGTTGCCGTTTGTATTGTCGGTTTCTCGAAAGAGGAAAGTCAACAGTTAGTGGCTTGATCTCCTTCCCCCTTGAGACACGGACACAAGGTGGGTTCACTGATGCGCGCTCTCCTATAGGGGGTCCACTGTCAACTCTTAGCCAATAGAGCAGGCTCCTCGTCCAATAATACAACATATAGTGAGGCCGACAAGCCCAGGCGCTGAGGGGACAGATCCAACTCCCGCCCGGTTGAGCCCCCTGCAGGCCCCTGGTGCGTGTACCCTGCCGTCCTCTCGGAGTGGCCGTGTGGGCACCAGGAGTAGGAGACAAAGCCAGGTGCGCCCCCTCAACACGAGGGAGAGAGATCCTTCGAGCTATTCCTCGCGAGGGTGACTCCCCCCACGTGCCTGAGCACCCCCGTCGCGCGAGACAGAACTAGCTATCTATCTCCATAACCCACGCAAAGACCATCACGGTAACTCAGGGCCTGCATCCATCAGGACAGAATGGCGTGTTTCTTAGGATGGGCTCATTCTGGGAGATGGGGGAACCTGTGCCACTCGTGATCGACGGCGCCTCGTGTGCCCCCGGCAGAGCGGTGCGTCTGACTCCCCAAAACGGCAAACACCCATCCCGGGCCCTCGCTCCCTTGAGAATACCGATGTGAGGTCCATCTGCCCTTGTCGGGTAGCATAGCCCGTCCCTGCTGTCGGGTCGTCTATAGCTCATTGGGCTCTGGCCCGTCTACCTCCCGAGCTTGGGGTGCTCTTCCCGCGTGCGGCAGCGGGGCATTCTGGGCTCCCACGTCACGCGGGCCCCCGGCCGGGGCCGCGAGCGTGTTGCCCAGAAGACCTGCATAACCCTAAGACTTTTCCCACCCTCGCGCTCCCGCGCCCGCCCGGCCCGCACCATGGCAGGTTGCTAAACCATCCAGTCTCGCGACCCCCCGGTGCTCTGGTCTTTGGGCTCGAGGCCTTCCCCGGCCCCCTCTTTCCCGTATTCTCCATTCTAATGCATTTACGCCTTTCCATTTTTGGGGCCCTCCACCCCGTCTGATTAGGGGACATTCGCGCCCCACTTTTTCCCTTCTTTTTCTTCCGCTTTTCGGCCTTATTGCCTCCTCTCAGCCGAGCGGGCCACCCAACCCCCATCATCCCTCCGGAACACCCTCCCGCCACACGGGCCCCCCCTTCCTCAAACACAATATCTTTCCCGCAGCATGAGATCACAATTTCTCTAAGTTTCATATCAATTTCTATGAAATGCAGGTGTCTTAAATCAGTGCAGCACAGATGTTTCAACACATCTTTTTTTATACATCAGCAAGGGATAGTCGGTCCACAGAAAATATAAAACTCACAGATCAGGGGCTATCAAACTCCAAAAAGAGCTTCTAAACTGTTGCATTAGTCCTTATAGGTAATCTGCAGATTATTTAAAAAAAATGTTTTGCTTTGTATTGAAAACATGAATACAAAATATTCTGCATTCGGACTTCACATTAACCATTTTAAAAGAGAGAGGAGAAGTGTCTGTAAACCCCCAAACAAGACAATACCTACAGAACATCACTAGCTGCTATATATATGTGTGTGTGTGTGCCCGACCCGCTCAGAGCTGAAGTTTAATTAAGCTTTTGCTCTCACCTCTTCAGGGGCATCTCAGACAGCTTGGCTCGACAGTTAAGTAGACCAACTGGAGCAAACACAGAGGAGACGGCCGGGTCTAACCACTCTACACACTCCCACCTGACAACAGGATTCAGAAGGGAAGGCTCCAGGTCACGCTCAACAGGACCGCATAGCGATGAGCCCACCGCTTCCATTTCGTTCTACCTCTATATAAAAAAAGTATTAAGGATCCACCACATTACCAAAACAAAAAACCCCAATTAATAAAAAACCGAAAACAATGAAAGGCATAGGAGGTGGACATTAAGAATGATTTTGGAAGCCTCTGCAATGACAAGGCTCGCATGCTCTCAGCGAAAGATTTCACGCACAAACAACGGCCTGCAGGAAAATACACATTCGAGTGACCGACGTTGTACCTGTGACAATAATAAAGGCGGCAACTTCTGTGATGATCCTGGGAGAGGATCCGATTGGCAACCACATAATAGGAAACCCTCATCTTCCGCTGATGCCAGGGAAGAAACGCTGTTAAAAGATACATTGGTCCGCTTGAATCAGTTGGTAGTGTTGGTTAATGAGGAAAACGGGAAGGGGAGGCTTTTATAATCACTGATACGCACAATGGACTACCTCCCAGTGTCACAATAGGCTGTGAGATATGATAAATAATCAGCAGGAGCTGCTCACGCCATGGAACAACCCGTTGCCCCCGCAGCGAAGACACGGCAGCGACACTTATCGTGTCTGACATCATGAGCCTGAAGTACCTCACACTTCATTGAAATAGTGAGTCGGTGACCAATTTGTGATTAGTTTTAAGACCCATTTTATGAACCGAAAGATGTGATTAATGAAAAAACAGACTCAAAGGATACACTTTATAAACGCAGCCGCCTCACCGAAGACACGTACGCAACCATGTTATTTTTCTATGGCGCGTCACAAACGCGGCAAAAGAGTCTGGTTTAAATTAAAATGCTATTGGGGTGAAAGTATTTATTTCTTTTTAAAGATAAACAGTCTTCGTATGCCTGCGTTTGTCGTCAGAAATTTGAAATCTTCTGGCCTCTACTTTAGTGATGCAGTGCGCGAGCGTCTACTTTATGATTAGTCACTGGCCCTGTGAAGAGCAACCAAGGTTTCAGTTTGCTCTCACAAACCAATCTATTACATATACAGTCATATCGGCCTTGGGGTGACAAGCAAAACCACAGCATCCTTTGGGCATTACGTTCATCCTGCTTGATCTTAGATTTAATTTTTTTCTGCGGGAAGGCGAGGTGTGATCTTCTCTACAGAATGGAAAATTTCACATGAACTCTTCTTCTCATCCAGTAGGCGTCAGGACCTAGTGGACATTGAGCTCAATTGTTAGGTCAGAAGCGGCCATTGGGGAAGTCACAGGCGGAATTCCGTTGATCTACTATCAGAACACGGGTCTAAAGTTGAGCATGTGTGCCTTACTGCTTACAGTGTACCGCGGCTCACTTCTACCACCGCCCCCTTCCCCCACACCCCATTCTCCAACCTAAGAAAGAGAGCAGTCCTTTATAGGCATGTCCATAGCAGAACATTTTTTAATGCTACTCAAAACAAGGCCACGCCAGTTGTCGTTCTGGCTTTTTACTTAGCCCACCTGTTTTTTTGTTTGCACCTGATGTACTCTCGCGTTTTGTAAACAGCATCGCCCGTTAACCAGCTTTTACTTGTTTGCTAAGTTTGTTTTGCACTTTGTTACATTGGCTCGTGGGACCAGTCCTCTGCAGAGCAAACCCTGTAATGGTTTCGCCCACGCCCTTCGCCTGACGCCTCACAGAACTGAAGGACCACTCCTCATACTGCTCCAAAAGTGATAGATATTCTTTTCTATATTCCCTCCTGTGTCTATAATACTATCATTCCCCCCCCATGTGCTGTCGTAGACTGTCTATTTTAGCCCTATTTTACTTATTTATTCTATAGGTTATCCTAAAACCTAATATACACAACAATTCCACTCACCATATTGCCCCCCACAACCCTATACCCACTCAGACCATTATACTCTATGGGCACACCCACAAACCCCACCCCCCACACACACCGCATATCTATCACACCCAAGCTATATCCGTGTCATATGTTTATATCCGTTGACACCATCTTGTGCCTGTATTAAAACTGTCTATTATTTTGCCCTTTTCCCTCTTCTTCTAAATACAATCCTCCATAAATAAACACCACATACACCTTCAATGTTCTCTAAATATACTTCCACCGTTCTACAAAATACTTAAATATATATTTTAGCCCTGTTTTATATGAACTATCTGATAAATCCAAAGAAAATAGCGGAAATTATGAAACCATAGCTTTTTTTAGGATGAAGAAAAATTCTGGGGATCACTTTGGTGTGTTGGAGAATGATGGAATGTCACTGATGTTTCAGGCTGCAGCCCATTTTGTGCTTGTCTGCCAACAAAGACTCTGCTGAAAAAGCACAGCGTTATGACAGTTCGGCGGTTCCATGTGACCTGCGACCCCTGCAGCAGAGGATGCTGAGTGGACGCTGGTGAATTAACGCCAGGCTTCATCTCTCTCCTCCTCTCCTCACAGGTTAGGACAGGCCAAGCAAACTGCTTAATACTGAGTCAACAAAATGAGCGGTCCCATGTGAGGGACCAACTGGTGAGAGTTCAGACTATTCATCATCCAGATCAGCGGTCCGTACCATAGGTCATTAGGTTATAAATGATTTCATAACTCCCATGGAAATTTTCTTTAGTTGACCAAAGGAGGAGGGGTTGTTTGTGAATCTCACCCTGCCGTTGCTGACTACAGCTCTCTGTCCGGCTTTCAGCTTCATAACTTCCTTACAGTACTTCTGCTGGCTGTGCAGGAAGTCCACCTCCATCGTGTTGAACTTACGAGGATGTACAGGCTGGGCCTCCCTAAGAGCAGCACCACGGACATCCCCCTCGCGTAGGAGTCTGATGTGTTGTCAAGAATAGTAAAGGATTAAGTGGAGAATTGACCCTTTTAGTGGTGAAACCCGCTCTCTCCTACTATACAGTATGTATATGTATAATACATACTGAATCTTTACTGACACAAAGAATAATTATTTTCAGAATAATAATTCTTCTGAATAAATTTCGCACTGAAGACATAGGGGGTGAAATCTTGTGTGACCCCTGGTTTGGGGTCCCCTGAGTTGACCTAAGTGTAATAAAATGTGGAAAGAACAAATCGATCAGCTCATTAGTTTGTTTTTTGATTACACTGCAATGAGGAAATAGTCAATCAGTGAGTTATTGACAACTAAAGGGGGCACATTTGAGCAAGTGCAGTCATTAGAGTATTTTTGAGAGAAGTATTAAATTATCTAGACCTATGAAAAATGTGTTGCCATTGGAGACCGTGTAGCGCTAATCAATCATTAAACATTTTCATTTATCAGACTTGTAATGAAAAATGGCTTCAGTGCCAATAACAAATCTCGGGTGTATGAGCTGTGCAGAGTCAGATTATTAGTGATTCCAGCATTTGGCCTTTATGAACAGGAACGAAATGCTAATATCAGCACAACACCTCTCCCTGCCATCCAATAATAGAGCCATTACAGGTCCCAGACACAAGCTCTCAGGGAACCAAGAATCTCTCTGCAACCATTTTCAACTAATAAAACTCAGGAATGCCGGGTTGGATGGAACACTTTCTCTTATCTTATATGCTACGATGGAAATAAATAGAAGGAGCAGGACAACAAAATAACAAGAGGACAGAAAGAATCAAAAGAAAGCTCTCCATGTATCTTAAAGACCAATCAGATTTTCTGAGAGTTGCAATACTCTGTCAATAAGACCCTAGATTCCAATTGCGGTTGTAGAAGATACAGGGCAGCCATTCCCAGAACTGTCGTTTGTGTGCAAGTCTGAGAAAATTGCATGTGGTTGAGTCGTTTTCATTGGATGTGGTGATGGGGTGAAGGCACACCATGGAAAAGAAGAGAGGCCCTGCTTGTGTCATTTCATGGTGATGACAGGAGGAAACTATAAAAGTTGTTGTGTGCTTTGGAAGACACAAGCCTTCTAGACTGCAAGTGGGAGGACAAAAGCTACTATGAACTAAGAAAACACATTAAATGAAAGCAATACTTCATAAAAGGCAGTGCATTACAATGATTTTAACATAATTAAAAAGTGTTGAAACTATGTAAAAGATAAATTTTTTTACAGTTAATGATGCACCATATATCTGTATTATATTGGTTACTGCACAATATTAATATTAAATATTTTACTTTTATCAGTATATAATGGAATGGATATTGTATGTATTCATTCTATTATATACTGATAAAAATAAAACATTTAAATAATGTGTATATGTTGTATTGTTGTATGTATGTATGCATGCATGTTGTGTATATCTAATATAGTATATATATATAGAGAGAGAGATGATAGGGAGAGAGAGAGCGAGAGAGAGGACACACACCAACACACACCACAACATATATCTACTGTAGAGTAATATGGATATGTAATCTTTTTAAAATTAATATCCATCTTTTATACTGTACATTATAAGTTTGTGATGTCTAAATTCACTCGTAGTACTTGTAACAATGTAGAACTGTAATATCAGCCATGTTTATTGGCTTTTCCGTATTGACCAGAAATTTAATATCGGTGCACCTCTAATAGTTGGGTTCTTTCTCCAAAATCTGGTTGTATCTTGAGGTCATTCATCTGCATCAATATAACTCTATAATAATCTTGCAGCCATAAACAGCCAACATGGAATTATGTATTTCTGTAATAGACTTTCTGGTCTTTCAAATCAGACTGACAGGAGAATGGCACATTTCCAGCAACTTAACTCAAGTGACATAAATTAAAATGGAAAAAGAAAAAAAGACAGACAAGCTAGAAAAGAACAGGTGTGTTAAGATAAATCCAAGTCAAAATGCTCTACACAGAATTCCACATTACCCAGACACAGTATTTCACACTCCACTGACCTGTTTAAGTAAGTGCTTAATCTTGGTGCCTTGTTTGAGGAGCTCCACATTTTCTTCTTTGAGGAGTTTTAGGGTGAAGTCGAGCATGTTCTTGCTGCTTTGGGTGAGGAGAGAAGCCCAGACGGCTCGGTACAGAGCGCTGTTGTCCTCTGTGGGCTTTCCACTGGGGTTATTGATCACCCCGACACGACAGTTGGAGCTGCTGGATTTCTACAAACAAACACTGTGGATTAGAGACTCTCTCCAAAAGGAGACCACAGCAAACCAGTAACATAAACTATGCGATTATGAATGTCTTAAACATTTGGGTAAGTTTACTTAACAAAATGAAACAGTGATCATCATATAGAGATTTTGGGAGGAAGAATTGTGATATTAGTAAAGTCACTTGTATGTAAAAAAAACAAAAAAAAACAGATTTGATTCAATGAAACATTGGGGAGCTAACTGGCACGAACTGTTTTATTTTTTACAATAATATTGCGATTTTTAAAATGTATACTTAAAAAAACATTCCCAAATGGGATACTCGCATTGGAATTGTGGTGGTGTATAGATAATATATTGAGATCATTAACTCTGGATTTTGTTCATTAACCAACACCAGAATAATGCTTTCAAAGATGAATTGCTCTCAGATTAATTACTAAGATGCACGTGTACTTCTGCTCTGAAGATGCGATTCCTGTGGTTACAACTAATTGGAAATAAAAACTGCAGTAATTTACCATATGTTTCAAGGCGTTCCGGAGCAACGTGCTCCCAGAGGGTGTTCAATATCTGCTACAATCCACATGGTCACTCCGTACAACACCTCCTCTTCTAAAGAAGAAGTAAAAGAATGTTACTTAAAGTCCCCATGAAACTTCAAAATGAATCGAAGTTTTTTGGGTGTAGTATCAATCTGGTAGTCTTAGGTTATCTACTAAGGCAGTGTGCTCAAAACTAGTGACAGCAGGTCATCACTTTCAGCCCAAAACGGCTCAATGATTTTTTGACGGTCACATGTACTCCGCTCTCATCAAAAACGTTTGTCAATCAACTGCTCTCTAGAATCCGAGCCGCCCGACTACACTATAAATAGACGCTGAAAAGCAGCGGCTGAAAATCGGTCACGTTCTACACAGAATGTAGTTTCTGTACAGTGCGGCACGTAGTGCCAATATATAGGGGAAGGGAACGAGTCAAACAGTGAATATGCTTCCATGAGGAAAAAGACGAAGTCTGCGTTCCATTTCAGTAGGTCACTCTGACGTACGCGCGGAACGGGACCGACGAAATTGGGATCTCGCTTAGAGGGACAATCTACTTCGAGTGTAAACTAAACAAACCAATGCACAATGGCATGCGATAGTTGTATCCAGCTGCTGCTGATCACAGCATGAATATAAGTAGGCAGCAGATGCAGCGCATATTGAGGTTTTCGCTGAGGAGCCGAGCTGTTTTATCGTTATGCTCGGACCTTCTGCAGCAGTGATAAACTTACAGGCAAGCACTCTTGACGGTTGGGCTCTCAGTGTGGTGCGACGGCGACTTCAGCGGTGGTGGTTGTTCCCGTGTCGAGTGGGTTGACACAGCGTGCAATAACCCCTGTGTGTTTCTCTTTTTGGTGCAGCGGCCATGTCTACCCGGTGCCGCTTCAGCACACTAACAGAGCAAATCCATATAAAAGGGATTCGGGGTGGAAGGTGAACGTCTTTTAAGCGCGTCTTTTTAAAGATGCCATTTCACCTTTGTGTTTCTGGATGCGGTCGTTACCTGGCTCTGGGTGATGGTCACGATCGCTGCCTATCGTGCCTGGGCATGAAGCACGCTGAGGTGGCTTTTGTGGATGACTCATGCCCCCATTGCGGGGGCATGACCATCTCGGAGTGGCGGACCAGACTCCGTTACCTGCAAGGGGCGGAGTGCCCGTGCCACTGCCTAGATCTGGGGTGCCCTCTGGCAGCAGCCGGGGGCGTCCTTTTTCTAGCAGTGGGCAGACTGGTCTTACGGTCACAGTGAGGAATTCCCCTCCGGGGATGCCCAAACACGCCGGCACTGCGAAACCAGCGGAGCTTTCAGTAGAGCAGGCTGGACTCTTCCGGGGGGTACCACTTGTTTCTTCTGGGGCTCCCCCCGACGATCAGATGTCGATTGCAGCATCAGAGGGTGAGCCAGAGCTTCCTGGAGAGGAAGATTCGGCTGCGCTGCACTCCTCTGGGCGGGGTCGTCGCTGACAGAGACGGACCGGGGAAATGATGGCTTATGCTTTCCGGGCGCGAGCTTGTCGGGCTCGAGTCGGTAGAACTTAACACAGCGTCCCGAACCCTCAAGGTTGGACGATTGGTTTCTCGGAGTGGCTCGCGCTGGTTCTCAGCGTCCCGCCTCTGTGCCTTTCTTCCCGGAAGTGCATGATGAGATCGCTGGGTCATGGACGGCACCTTTTACTGCCAGAAAACCGGCCGGCGGGCTCCTCCTCCCTCACCACCCTCGACGGGGGTCCAGCGCGGGGGTACACGGGAGTCCCCAGGTGGAGCGGTCGGTTGCGATGCAATTGTGCCCAAATGCCGCTACCACTTGGCGGGGAAAACCGCTGCTCCCCTCCCGGGCCTGTAGGCACTCGTCGGCCTTGATCGATACTGCCTATACGGCCTGTGGAGAAGCTGCGTCCGCCTTACACACTTCGGCGTTACTGCAAGTGCACCAGGCTAAGGCACTGAGGGACTTGCAGAGGGTGGTCACGACCCGGAAGTTCACAGAGAACTCCGCACCGCGGCGGACCTCGCGCCAAGAGCGACGAAGGTTACGGCGCGGTCTCTGGGTCGTGCGATGTCGACTATGGTGGTCCAGGAGCGCCATCTCTGGCTGTGTGTGGCCAGACTATGAGCGAGGGGGACAAGACAAAGATTCCTGAACACGCTCCCGCTGTCCCAGACCGGCCTGTTTCGGCGACATGGTTGGCGAACTTGACCGAAGTTCTCCGACCCCCAAAAGCGATGGGCATCAGGCACTCCTGCCCGGCGTGCAGTGCTGCCCCACCGGCCGACGGCGGCGCGCCTCAAGACCCCGCTGTCGCCGAGGGCGGCCCACTGCCGCCGCCCCACGCTACCGCGCAAGCGTCGCGGCACGCATCCAACAAGACCGCGCGAGGGCCGGTCGCAGGGCAGCCGCCCCGCCCGGCCAGGCCCCCGCCAGACCTGGTGGTAAGCGAAGGTGCAAGAGGCCCCGAGACGGGCGACCCAGAGATGGAGGAAATTGCTCTTCGGGAGGTGGTGAACGCACCACTCCCTCCCCCAGAGAAGGGCCGGGCGGAGAATCTTTTGTTTCCTTTTTTTCTGACCTCGCGGTCAGTGGTACCCAAATTCTCGACAAAAGAGCAATTTCTCCCGTCTTGGGTCCCCTGAGGGGACGGGGGCTGTGGACGGTCCAGAGCCGTATCACACTCACCATCCTCTCTCACCAGCGAGCAGCAGTGGGCGGATCAGGAGGACAAACCAACGGACTACCCACGCAACCTCTGCTCAAACGCAGGTCAGTGTTACACAAACCCAGACCCCGCCTCGGACCGGCAAAGAGAAGCCCGGACCGGGTCCCTGCGTTCTTTCACGCTGCCCCACTGAGGGTACGCCTGTAGTTCCGTTGATGCCCCTAGCACAGTGTCTGGGAGCCTGGCTTGAGCTACCAAGCCCGTCTCGATGGCTCCTTCGAACAGTCAGGCTATGCGATTCAGTTCGTCCGGCGCCCTCCCAAGTTCAGGGACGTCCACTTTACATCAGTGAAAGCAGCAAATGCCCCTGTCTTGCGCGCAGAGATCGCAGAGCCTACTGGCGAAGGACGCGGATTTAGAGCGGTACATCCAGCGATATGAGGGCGGGGTTTACAGCCCTTCTGTATTCGTTACACCAAGAAAGGCGGTGGTTGCGACTTCTTGGACTGCGCGTAGTGAAAGGGGCCTTCACGGCTCGTTCCAAGAGCCTAACGCAGCAAAATGAGATTTTCAGGAGTGTATCGTCCCAAGACTGGTTCGCGCGGATCGGACCTGAAGACGAGTCGCTGTCATTGTTTCGATTCCTCCGCGGCCACAGGCATTCCTGCGGTTTGCTTCGAGGGGCGCTATACACGTACAAGGTCTGGCCATTAGGGCTGTCCTGTCGCCGTGTCTACGAAAGTACGGAGGCAGCATGCTCCATGAGAGCAGCAGGGCAGTCGATCCTCAATACTCGACGATTGGTCACTCGCCCAGTTCAGGAATCGTTCGTGCGAGAACAGGACTTGTGCTTAACACCTAGCCTGTTGGGCCTTCGGGTAACTGGGAAAGAGCAAAACTCTCCCCGAGCAGAGGTCCTTTCTCGGTTATGGCGTTGGACCGGTCGAACACGACAGCACGACTGAGCAGGGAAGGAAGTGCTCGTCGGTGTGGACCTGCTTGAATACATTCAAGGAGCAGGATGGCGTTTCCACTGAAATTGTTTCAGAGGCTCCCGGGGCATATGGCGGCCACGGCGGCAGCCACGCCACTGGGGCTACTCCATATGAAACCGCTGCAGCACTGGCTCCATGGCCAAGTACCAAGGTGGGCGTGGCAACGCGGCGGCACTTGGGTACAAGGTGACAACCGGCCTTGCAGCCAACTTCACCCAGATGGTCAGACTTGAGTTCCTACGCGGGAGGAGTGCCCTGGCGCAGTTCCAGGGCCTGCGGTGGTTTGCACGGATGCCTCAACTACCGGCTGGGGGGCCACGTACAACGGGTTTGCAGTGTCAGGGGTTTGGACGGGGTCCCGACTGCACTGGCACATCAACTGCGTCGAGTTGCTGGCAGTGCACCTTGCCTGGGACCGTCTCAAAGGGCGCTTACGAGGCAGGCATGTACTAGTCCGCACGGACAACAAAGCGACCGTTGCGTACATCAACCGACAAAATGGTCTGCGCTCCCGTCTCTTATCGCAACTCGCCCGCCACCTCCACCTCTGGAGTCAGAAGCATCTGAGATCACTTTGTGCTGTTCACATTCCTGGGCTGCCCAAACGGGGGGCAGCGAGAGCTGTCCAGAGCTGTGCGACCGGGCGAATGGCGCTCCATCCCCAGACGGTCCAGTGATTTGGGGAGTTTCGGAGCAGTCAGGTCAGACCCATGTTTGTCTAAGAAACCTCTCAGCCAGTGTTTCTTCGCAGACCGACGTGGAACATCGGGCACGGACGCTCTGGTACACAGCTGGCCGCGGGGCCTTCGCATGTATGCGTTTTCCCCAGTGAGCCTTCTGGCACAGTTCCTGTGCAAAGTCAGGGAGGACGAGGAGCAGGTCCTGTGGTGGCACCCTATTGGCCGTCCCGGACCTGATTCCCAGAACTAATGCTCCTCGCTACAGCCCCTCCCTGGCAGATTCCTCTAAGGAAGGATCTACTGGACTCAGAGAAGGTCGGCACCCTTTGGCACCCCGCGTCCAGACTCTGGAAATCATTGTCTGGTCGTGGAGCGGGGACGCGGAGGTTCTAGGTGGCCGACACAAGGGTAGTTGCCACCTATAACTGCAGCGAGGCACGTCTCGAGAACGCTACGCTTTGAAGTGGAACTGTTCGTTGTGAGTGGTGTTCTCTCGCGAGAGAGAAGACCCCGGCAGATGCCGATCGAGTTGTGCGGTCCTTCTTGCAGCAGAGGTTGGGCGAGCGCGGCTCGTTCACTCCAGCCTTAAAGTTCATGTCGCCCGCGATCGCGCTAAACACGGACCGTGGAAGGGAAGTCGGTTGGCGAGCATGACCTGGTTATCAGGTTCCTTAGGGGGGAGAGAAGGTTAAATCCTCCACGGCCGCCTTCTATACCCTCTTGGGACCTGATTCTGGTGCTCACGGCACTACAGCAGGCCTCGTTTGAGCCTTTACAGGCAGTGGAGCGGAAGTTCCTCTCAATGAAGACTTTGATCCTGCTGGCATTGGCCTCTATCAAGAGGGTAGAGGACCTGCAAGCATTTTCGGTCAACGATTCGTGCCTGGAGTTCGGGCCGTCTGATTCCCAGGTAACCCTGAGGCCCGGCCCAGCTACATGCCCAAGGTTCCCGCTACTCCCTTCAGGGAGCAGGTGGTGAACCTCCAAACGCTGCCATCAGAGGAGGCAGACCCAGCCCTAGTCTTGCTCTGTCCTGTCCGAGCCTTAAGATGCTACATAGACCGGACGCAAAGCTTCAAGACCTCAGACCAGCTCTTTATCTGTCACGAAGGCCGGCAGAAGGGGAATGCCGTCTCAAAGCAGAGGACGGCCCACTGGATAGTGGATGCCATCACCCTGGCTTATCAGGCACAGGGTGTGCCCTGCCGCTCAGAGGTTGCGCGCTCACTCAACTAGAGGTGTTGCCTCCTCCTGGGCGCTGGCTCGTGGCGCCTGCTGACGATATTGTAGGCTGCGGGCCTGGGGCCCCTACACATCGCTAGATTCTATAGCCTTCGTGTGGAGCCGGTCTCCTCCTGTGTTCTCACCTCAAACAGATAGAAGCACTGAGAGGCCCCGGCTTCGGGTCGGATTGCAAAATCACTCCAGAGAGTCCAGATAGTAGACCCTGTTGAGTTCCTCCGTCTCCTCGGCAGCCAGACGTGGCGGACCGTCCGGCGCCAGGCCTTCACTCGCTGAACCCTCGAGAACCGGTAGAAGGCTGGGTACCATATGTAAGACCTAAGTGGATCCCAAATGTGTAAAGTCCACGGTATAGCCTCAAAGCCCGTGTTTCCCCGGCAGACTTCTACCATTCCAAGAGGGTTACAATCACCTCAATTCTTCCATATGCACCTAAGGGCTTGTTCGTATGTGGTATATTGCTCCGACTCGCTCAGAATGTTCGAGCTTCCGTAACGCCTGTTCCAGTCGAACGGGAGTTTTTCTAGTTGTATCCAGTCTGATCATTGGGTAGTGCCATGCAGAGTGCTGGTCTCTGTGAAGAAGCATGACCGTAGCCCTCAAAAAATAGGTCGAAGGTGGTCAACGGACACTGGCAAGGGGCAGTAGCTGTGGCCCTTTGGAGGATCCCAATTGAGTCGGTCTCGACGTGAAGTCGAGAGATTAATGTGACTGACTGAAAGGGAATGTCTCGGTTACGTATGTAACCCTCGTCCCCTGAAGGAGGGAACTGAGACGTCACGTCCCTTCGCCACAGCTCCTGTACCACCGCTAAGCGGCCAGGTCACCGGCTCGGCTCCTCAGCAAAAAACCTGAATATGCGCTGCATCTGCTGCCTACTTATTACTCCCCTGTGATCAGCGCGCTGGATGTACAATAATCGCCTGCCCCTTGTGCAATGGATGTTTAGTTTTACACTCGAAGTAGATGGTCCCCTCTAAGCGAGGATCCCAATTTTGTCGGTCCTCCGACGTGAAGTCTCCGTTCCCTCCTTCAGGGAACGAGGGTTACATACGTAACCGAGAAGTTTCGTGCTGCGGTCCCGCTAAGCCCCGCACACACACTCTGCTCCGGTCCAGAGATACAATAGCACGGAGCGGATCACATGCGTGAGTCGGCGCAGACCACAAAATGTATCGGAGCTATTTAAATTCTACACAGAATGCTATATTTTATAGCAATATGGATGAGATTGTGGCTGGCATACCCTGTCAAATGCGGCTTTATGGAGCTCAATGGCTCTGAACAGCTCTAGGGGCCCCCCCAAAATAATAAAAGCTGTGATTTGTGATTAAATAACGATAGGGGCATTTTTAAAAAAGGGGCAGGGCTGCTGATGTCCCACTCTATGTCTTCCTGTTTCAGTTAAAATGACGTCAACACAGAGGAACGCTGCGTGTTTCTAAGCATTTCAGGGGACATTTAAGAATAATGCTTTTTTAGAAAAACACAGTTTGGATAGGTTTTTAGCAAAGAAGTCTACATGTATTGTGTTAAATTATTGAAAGTAACATTAAACCAACAATGTAATGTTAATTATGATGTTATACTAGCAGTATTGGCAGTGCACTGTCAAACACTTGACAATTGATGGCAGCTACTAAAAACATTATAAAATATAAAACCCCTCACAAAATATAAATTAAAAAGTCACGACTCACCATCTCTGATGAAATACTTCATTCTCTTAGAGACAACTGCTGTTTTGTCTTTGGAGTCCAAGTATGAGAACATAGTTGTGTCATCCCAGTCATCAGCAACTATTTGTTCAATTATAACAGACATTATTAAGGCAGTTAATAATGAACACTGTAAAGGTATGGGTAATGATATGTTGATGATTGTGATGTGACAAAATAATTGTGAAGGAGATTGCAGAGTGTGACCGTGACAGTGACAATGATATGGTGAGATGACAGATCAATATTGGCACTGGTTTGGGTCAGGTGATCATTAAAGGGCTACCTGGTGAGGAAGTGAAATCCAGATATCGCCTCTCAGAGCTCAGAATGAGAGGGTTGATACGGGGAACTACATTGGTCTGCTCCATTAGGAAGTCCACCACATCAACACTCTCAGTGATCTGACCCTGGATATGACAGGAAACGCCTTAGAACTTGCTAACCAACCACATTTAAAGGATTACAGTCAACAAATCACATCACACAGATGTATGGGTGACAAAAATAAATGGTCAAACCAATGAATTTGAAGAAACACAGTAAGAGATATAAAGCCAAAAAAGGTACCCAACCATAAAGACAGCTCTCTGGAAGAAGTTGGTAGTTTCCATGATTTTCTGCAGAAGAACCGTCTCTATTTCTTCTGGGTCCATCTCCTCACTTCTGAGTGGAATACCATTGAACAGACCCACTGGTAAAGCACCTAAACCACTCTTTCTGTAAAATCCTCCTCCAGCCTGAAAAAACACATCATACTAAACATTCATAAAGGCACTGACATCTATTTCCGAATTAAATCTTATGTCCATGATTTCCTAGGAATTTTCAACAACCAGTGGTTTATATTTACCAATGCTATGAAAACCATCTTGCCATTTTTTAAGTTGTATTTCAATTATAAAAATGCAATGTGCACTGAAAATATTTTGTATGTAATTCTCTGCACATTAAACTTGGGAAATTTAAAAAGAAACGTACATACAGCAGTTTAAGCTGACATTTTTTTTGGTCATCACAGAGCACATACTGTAACACTGTGTAATAGCATTACCTTTCTGTTGTCATCATAGCTTGAGTCCACTCCAAGAATTCTGGCAGCATTTGCTTTTGGAAATTTCTTTGTCAGATATGCAGTTACTGTATCCACAGAAAGAGTCTCTCCAACTTCCACCCTGTTATATATCTGGATTTGACAAAAAAACAATAGAATTTAATGACCAAATTAGTACATTTACGTTCACAGAAGACGTCTTTGGATATCCCTCCTTCCTCGTCCATAAAATGAATGTCTTGAACAAAAGAATGTGTACAGTACATTATAACTGAAAATATCTGCTATAGTACACAGTATAAACCAGGCCTTCAAATATTAATACCTTAATGTGAAGCAGAAGCCTAAAGTAACATTAAAGTCATTTTGGTTTAAAAGAGAGTCAGAACAACCACAAAGATACTCACTGACACCATGGACGTAAAAGCCTGTGCTTCATCATACTCCTCTGAGATGTAGTTTAACAGCCTAAAGAGAGCAACACCTGCATCCAAAAGCCCATCCACTTTATCATCCGCACTGACAACCAGCACAAACCCAATCCTAAGAGACACGGAAACATAAATGCATATCAAATCTGGCATAAAATCTCACCAACCATAAAATTATCAACAAATAAAACTGAACAGTACCAAAGGGCTCATGATAATAAAATGAGGTTTGTTTGTTGAATGTTAAGTAAGGCATAACGTCAGCTGCTTATTACATGGTTACTTACCAAACAGATAAAAATGGACATGAAATATTGATTTGAGTTGAAATTATACGTAAGAAACCATTAAGTGACATGAAAATAGCAGAGCTATATAAGGAATTTTCTGTGACAATGGTCCATTCCACAGTTTAGCAGTCATTATTCAAAAGTTAACAATCAGAATCCCATATTTCAGTACAAGTCATATATATAACTGAAAAAATGCTAAGGTTCAAGTAAAATGAATTAAATGCTATTGTGGAGTGCACAAACCTCAGAGGAATGTTATGTTTGTAAAATAGTTCTGCTAATTTCACCAGCTCAATGCTCTCTTCTTGTATTGGGTCAAGAAACAGAACCTGCAAACAACAAATAAAATTTTTCATTCTTTCACAAATTAGAATTAGAATGAACAAATTCATACAAAATGGGTCTGCAGCAGTGCTAAAAAAGTGGGGCATCCGAGGATAAACATCCCTGCATGAACCTGCACACACAGCTAGATTTCAGCTTAGACTATAATCAACTCACAAGCAAGTTGACTCACTAGGTTATAGAAGTTACGGCGTATTTGTCGAATAACTCCAGGAAATGTTGCTCTGAGGAGCTCTTGGACACTTGAGGGCCAGTGACGATACATGGAGTCCTTCTCAATATCATTAGCCCACTAGAAAATTACAGACATTTGTTACATTGTGAAAGCATTTATGCCCATTTTATCTGCAGCTTGGGTTCCAGAAGTATTTTATCCATTTAACTTTAGCATTAGCAAAAATGAAACAAACAAAAAAAAATCACGACATTCGATTCAAAATTGATACTTCGCATCCAAGAAGCTCATGGCAGGTTAGTCTTAAAAGGTTCTATTACACATTAATCAGTTAGTATTAAAACCAATTTCTCTATGTAGACTTAAAACATGGTATTTTACTTCCAGAATTCCAGAGCTCTACAACCACACTCAAATAATTAGCGTCTTACCATAATGGATGAGTGGCGGATGTCCAGGGCGTAGCTGTCCTCTACAGTGGTTGATGATGGTAAATGCAGGAACTTACTAACGCTGCTTCCTCTGATGCCAAGGTTATGAAGACCTTCGAGAATCTTAGCCTCGGTTCTGAGAATGTCCAGGATGCTACAGAGCAGTCGAGAATGAACAAATTTACAGAATGAGTTTAACATACATAAAACATGTTGAGGAACGTTAGTGGTGCCAATTACCATTTGGTAAGAGGATCTTGCACTGGGATCATACCTGAAAGGGTTATGAATTTCCAGGTCAACGTGTATTCCATTAATAAACAGACTGGCATCTCCAGGTTGGATCCCCATCGACTCACTCAACCTCTGAAATTTAAGGACCCTTCAGCTACACCATCACTTTATGGACTTCACATCATTCAGTATGGACACGATTTGCTGAAACATGATCTTTTTGTATTGGATTCTTCATCTGAGACTCTCAAGACACTCCAGAGTACTCATCAAACTTAGAGAGGACATGTTTAATTTTCTAAAAATAAATCAGAAAAATCCTGGCCCACATGGCTGCACTTGAAACTTTTTTTTTTTTTTACAGTGCTCATCAGAAAAGTTGTTGATAAAACCTTACCTTTTGAGTGTCTTCTATTTCTTTCCTCATGTCTTGGTTTACAGCCACTCTTGTCAGTGATCTGTGGGGACAGTAAAACATGTACAGTCAGTACCAGCTCCCGCCAACATCCCAGAACAGTCATAAAAACTCATTTTAATCTCAGAAAACCTGTTCCCTCTTAGACGCCATATCTGCTATGCTGACAAACTGTAAACCACAGTAACTCTGACTCAGCAAATTCTGAACACCGCACATAAAGTTGTCTTGAGCAGCAGTGGAGGAAAGTCACAGTCACACATTAAAAATGACCTACACATAATGCATATGCATGCATTCTGTGCTGTTATACACACAAAAATGCATAGTTGAGTATTCTACAACAATAACGGTTACAAATATTCCTGTTCTCAACATTTTTAATGTTTTAAATTATTGGACTTAATCAGGATTCTATAAGGATGAACCTTTTAAAAGGCAACATTTGTGTAAATCTTTCCTTTTTTTCTTTTTGAGTTCTGATGCAGAGAGTTGTAACAAAGGTAATGATTTCTTTCTAGGATTTTTTCTTAGAGAAACCAAGACTGAATTTCAGACTTTTTACCTGGCTCTGCTTGGGAAATTTTGGCTGAGGTCTTGCATCAATTTGAGAGAATCAAACTTTGGCACAGTCATGATCCGAGATGCCGCCTGGAAACTGAGGTCTATTGGAAAGACAGAAAAAGGCATTTCAAAATCTTTGTTAAAAGAGCCAATAATCCATGAAAAAATGCCTGCAATGCAAGAGTTAGTTAAAACTATTCATAATTAAAATATAAATCTAAAATGTTGTAATTAAACGAACAGCTGAATTCAACATTGTCATAATTTACTTGTACACAAACACAAGATTCATTTTGAAGAATCTATGGCTGTTCTCTTCTATGCAATTACACTGAACGGGGGACAAGAGCTTTCAAGTTTCATGATGAAAGGGTATCAAAAGTATTTCACACGACATACAACAGTTTTTATGATGAACATTTTGAAATTGAAGTCATATATTGAGAAAATGTGGACATATGCCTTAGCTCTCCTTAATGCATTCATCTTAAACGCAGCAATTTTTGATTTGTGAATGCATCTGGATGAATGAGCTTCATTATTATAATAATTATAATAGGATACATTATGGTATGGAAAACAGTGACATATTTTTGTGTTCCAAGAAAGAAAGAACATCATACAGGTTTAGAACAACATAAGAATAAGTACAATATGTTTTCATTTTTGGGAGAAGCAATTAAGAAATGTATTTTTGATGAGGGAAAACATTATGACTGTGGTTGCCATACAGCTTGATTTTTAAACTAGTCTAAAGAGTCCAGACGAAAGGGTAAAAATTCCACATCAAAGTTATTACCACTTACAATTCCAAAAAGTTATCATAAAATCAAACGACTGTTTCAATAACCATCCTGATTACCATCATGAGAGCCCTTCATGTCAAGTAAAATAAATTGCTTCATTTATCTATCAGCGCAAAACGAAAACAGCTCTTATTTAGCCACTTTGCTCCAGGTCTTACAGTGCAAAATTGCACTTGGCTGTGAACATGAGCATCTGTTCAGAAGTCTGAAAAGGAATAGGACAGATCGCTGCAGCAAGCAAAGGGTACAAACTGCAACCTTTCCACTGCTTCCCAATTCATCAAGTGGACAGTTCTCTCCAGAAACCATGTGGATCACTTTAATCTCACTGGGTGACGCAGCACCGAGACCAGAACACCATAAGAGAGGACCATCAATAACAGCAGCCTTCCCACCTTGGAGCTCCCACACTTTGAGGGGAGTCATGTCATTGGTGCTCTCCAGTAGATGCTTCCTCAGCTCTCTAAGTTCCTCCTGAAGCTCTGGGTGAGACTTTCTGGAGGTGAAAAAGAACACTGTGAGACACTGTTTCACATACTGTAATGTGCAAATGTTATTATTCCTTTTGATCTACTGTATGGATAGATATAAAAGGTATAACAAAGAGAAATAAATCAGAGTGCTTACTTTAATTTCCTAAACAGAAATCCTTGGACTTCATCATTTTCAGCCTCATTATCAGTGGTGAGTGATTTGGATTCTATAAACAAATTCAGGTGATGTCAGTTTCAAATTATTTGTTTCAATATCATTAGTTACTTCTATTTTATAGTGAACTTATTCTTTTCCAGGAAGTAGTTTCTCTACTACTAATTTTGTAGTTTCACTACTTTGAAACTACACTACCATTCAAAAGTCAGGGGTTGGTACAATTTTTTTAAATGTTTTTTTTTTTTAAAGATTTCTTTTATACTCACCAAGGTTCTATTTGTTTGATCACTATTATTATCGATATTATTAACGATTATCACTATTAACAACTGTGCTGCTAAAAAATTGGGGGAAACAAAATTCAAAAGAACAGTATTTCTGACATACAAATATTATGTAACAATGAAAAGTCTTTACTGTCACTTTTGGTTAATTTAATGTGTCCTTGCTGAATAAAGTATATTAATTTTTTCCAAAAAGACTTACTGACCACAAACATTTGAAGGGTAGTGCAGTTTGTCAAGCTACTCATAACTGAATGCATATTTCTTAACACTGACTATTAGAATAAAACTGTTATTGAGTTCTGTCATTTATTACTTCTTATTATTTATTTGAGATTTTATGATACCTTTAACTTGTGTGTCGTCAACAGCTTTGTACTCGGTGCTTTTAATTGCCAGTTCAACACCAAATCCAGACAGCATCATCTTTTCATTTTTTGGCTCCTGTGGTGAGAAATCAGTGTTTGGGGCAACAGGTATTTACTATATGGCACAGACTCTAATAAATTCAGAAACTATATAAAACATTAAATCATGATGAAATTACACTGCTAATACTCACAAACACAAAGTGTCTTAGCACATAGACGAGTTTGCCCTCCTGTGCCCGCTCTGACAGAACCTTATGAAAAGTATTGAACTCCTTTGTGCCGATTTCAGCATAAAGAACAGCTACAGGCAGGTCTGTCCCATTGACTCCAGGGTACTGATGGTCAGACTTGTACAGGTAAGGTCTTGGCCTGCATAGGACACATAAAAGAAAGGTTTTGAGAAACCACTTGATTTTGACACAACCCATGTATAGAAAAAATATTCCCCAAATATTTTTGAATACAGTATACTGTTGGTTAGTGTTACCTGCCTGCTGCAGTCTTCAAGAGCTTCTTCATATCCTTGGTGCTGCAGGCATTTTGACTGTGAACAACCACAAAAGCAGTGCAGCCATCAGGAGGAGGTTCATCACTTGCTATCTATAGATTGAGAACAAACGGTTAACAATACGTCTATGGGGTAAACCACATAGTAGCAGTCATTTAAAATAGACAAATATTTTAAAAAGCTTCAAATTTATAAAAAAAATACTTATGTACATATGTTATTGATAGTATACTAACTCTACTAAACCAGAAGTGTAAAGCATTTGGTTTTGTATGAAATCATTATTATGATACACAGAAAAGGACTCACTTGTTGGAAAGCATGCACAGCCGGTGAGTAAGCCCTGAGAGACAGAGACAGCTTCAGCAGGTTGACCTGAAGATCTGTCAAAAACTGCCCAGCCTTCTTGATGATCAGGTTATAATACGAGCGGACAGACTCTGAAGACAGGGAAGTACAGAGAATATCTCTGTATATGTTCTACTTAATGTGTAGTTTAACCAAACACAATCTTGCATACCATTCAATGAATTAGGAATCAAAGCAGAGAAGATGAAATGTCAGTCATTACCTCCATTTTTGTAAACAGTTAACTCCTTCACAGTATCGACAAACTGCCAGAACTTCTCTTCACCATCCTCTCTGATGAACTCACTGTGGAAAAATAGATTTACAAAACAACAGATACATAAGACAAACAGTAATAAAAAAAAAAACTCAAAGTTTTGCTATAAAGAGATCACAGTAAAATACAATTTTAGGTGTTTCAAGGCTATTAAGGCAGCAAATTCTTATTAATTTTTATTCAATCTTATTAATAAATTAAGTTTTGAATAATTATAATAATGTCTACATTTTGTACAATTTCACATTAGAGTCCACATGAGATTTTTGCACTGTATCACACTGTAGGACTGCATGAAACTGTGATTAAATTGTGAACAACTAAAGAAATGGTAACAAGTTGAAGCAGCTAAAACATTCAATATCCATTATATCCATTTTAAACTAAATACTTGATATTTAAAAAAGGTTAATATATGTACAAATAAACATGAATTTTTATGCATGAAGTTGGTTATTTAAATATGAAGGGTAGCCAGTGAAATACTGAACTATGGGAGAATAAATACTCCAGCCCACCTTGTTTCCAGCAGGAGAGGGGTCATGGACCATTTAGCCTGAAGACTGGCGACGACTCCTTTAGACGCTGAGTGCACATGCTGGACCCTCAGCAAGACCAGCACAACAAAGACCACCCTCATGATCAGACACTGCTAAAAGAACATAAAGATAACACTACTGTAATTGTAATAATTAAGAAATATTTAAGAACAATTAAGAAATATTGCTGCTCATTTGCATGCATTTATAAAATGGCTAGAAACTGCAAAAAAGAAAAGAAAAGAAAACTGTTATTGATGTTTTCATACATCAGAGAACAAATGGACATGTTGCCATAAAAAGCTCCTATTACTTGTTTTGTGCTTCGGAATTGCAATAACGTTAAAACTATAGGCCAAATTTTACATACAAATATTATGTAGAAGTTGGCCTTTATTCTTGGGATAGTATTTTCAATATCACACAAAAATTGTATTTTCAAATCATTGTCAATAAACAGCAGGTTCCCAGTGTAACAACTTATCCCATATATTGAGACGATACACCATAGGCTCAATGTTTGTTAAACGAAATATATCTTATTCCTGGACAATAACGTGATAATAAAACGTCTCAACAGAAAATAACTTCCATATCCACCTGAGCAAAAACTGGGAAATGTGAATTATTTTTTCATTAAAGTTAGTGTGAAGTATCGGTAAAACAAAGAAAGGACTTAACTGTCCAGTAAAACGCCACGTAGCTACAATGTAACGTTATGTGTCGATTAGCTGCTACATAATTGTTACATGTTTTCGTTCTTTTACAGACATGAGCGTCACTGTAAAGCTACATACACTTCATGCAAATCAGATGAAACAGACTATGATTGTGATTGGTCATTCTTATGAATGAAGAAACAATAAGCTGGGAAAAGGGATAAAAGACATCCAGCACAAACTGTTCAACCCCTATCAGCATTTCTTTCAGGAGCAACAACAACAAATTATTCAACAGCAATAAACCGCGACCTGACTGATATAGACTATGAATATGTTTTAAAAACACACCTAAATCATCGGAGGCTGAGCCGCTGTGTTACCCGGTTTCACAGGACGCCGCCATTGAGGGGTCCTGCATCTTTAATTCCCTGTTCCACAAATGAGAAAGCGATACATTGTTTCCGCTTCAGTAAAAAGCTTCAACATTTTAGTGACTTATAAGCCGAGTATTTAAAATAAAGTTCAACTTAGTAATGGCAAAGAAATGTCTTTCAGCACTTACATATTTTGTAAGTTGTACGCAGGAGTACGTTGTTCAGGCATTTTCACGGACAACTAATGTAATTGATGCAGTGAGAAAGTAACGGTAGAGCTCCTGCATGTGGAGTTGATGTCGGTGATATGAGCACACGGCGGGGCTTCCCAGTTTGATTCATCTATAAAATCTAAAATATTGATATGAAATCAAAATATTGTAGCTACAAATTACATCCCATTCATTTCTGTTTAAACAAATCACACATTTGGCTACTATTTTCAGATGGCCAATACGAGTTGTTTTGTAGCCTATAATTAGGGGGAGGGGGAATCAAGTTATTTTTAGAGGGCAATATTTATGTTTTTTAAAATATATTGTGTTTGTTTTTTTACAATAGGCCTATACAATTTGAGATTGCTGACCTAAAGGTGAAAAAGACATATTTACAGGCTATATGTGTACATAGGCCTATTTGAATTAAAGAGTTGATTTAATATTGTTAACATTTGTATATTAAAGAGATTGACTAATATTTTAGATTAACTTAATAAATATAACTATAATTTATGTTGCTATGCTCTTCAGAAATCGTGATTTTATGTTAAATTAGTTACTCCATAGGATATGCATTAGAATTTAATACTAATAGTAGGCTACTGTTTAAGATATTATATAGGCCTATCCTGGAAAATAATTACTTCATAGAAATAGAGTAAAATACCCAGAGAACTTAGTACCAGCTCGCACTCATGGTCGCTCTCAAAGGGGGCGCTGCATAAGAGAAAAATTAATATTGACCGAGTATGACAGATAGGCTATGTCCAAAGCTGAAGCAAATGGTTAAACCCTTATGTAAAAATACAAACTGTCTATTGCAATAATCATTTACAAGAAAAAAAATGTTTTTCGACTACAAAATAGGCTACCGCATGCCCATAGTGAATTTGAGAAAATGTGCAGTTTGATTTTGTATGTAGCCAGGTTGATTTAAATAAACCTGAAACAGTTTATTTACATGTTGCATGAAAGAAAAATGATATAATTCTGATTTAGGCCTAACTGAAAAAATGACATTTTTACGGTGATGTGTAAAGAATCAATGTCCAGTTATTACATAGCTCGGCTTATTATTGGCAATGACATTACAAAAAGTTAAAAACAAAAAGCAGAGTATTAAGTATAAAACTGAGTCTAATAATAAATAACCTAGTTCAATAGCCTCTGTCTGAAATATGACATCAGTCTTCAAAGATATAGAACTAATATCTAATTTGACAGTTGACAGTTGAGATGCACATGCAGAGTATTTATTGCAATAAACACAAACAATAAGTATAGTCTATGAGGTAGAACATGCATAAAATGAGCAGCATAAATCGCTTGTGAAAAAACATACAAACAAATAATTAAAAACAAACAAATCCTAAACGAATTTCCAGAATTTCCAATAAGCCATAAGGCTTCTCAACCAATTAGGATTGGCTCCAAATCATGTTAATATTCCCTTAGCATTCCTTTACAGGATTTTCCACAAAGTGATATGGCACAAAGATTGCACAGTTCAAAGGACTGTGATGAAAATAATAACATGCACACAGAATTCTCTCAGTAGTGGCGACACTTTATTGCTGAATATAGCAGAGCACTGGACTGGGACCAGGTGCAGATGAAATTGTTTGCGTGCTACGAAAGAGCTCGTGCTATACCGGTGCGACAGCGCTCGCGTCTCATTGACATCATTCCGCATCATCCCGCTGATGCGCGTCGCGGGATGGATGGAGAACACAGTCTCATCGGAGAGCGCGGAGATTCCGCAGAATAAAACAGACCAACGAGGCACTTCAACCCGTTTGCTCTGAACACAACGAGCAGACGTTAGTATTTTGAAGACTTGCACTTTATTTTACCACGATGTTCGGTTCTTAAACAGCATTTGGTTATGCATTTTGTTTGGTGACTTGCACTTTCTTTACAACTTTGTGAGAGAGCAAGTTTGATGTGAAGACTTGGATGTCACACTTTTGCGCATCTTTTTTACCATATCAACATGTGGCATGGGTTTTTTGGGCTGGATCCCACACGAACGTCCTGGAAGAAGACCTGGAGAGGAGATCATGATTCACACTAACTGCATGAAGAATTCCCTTGTGTTAAAATGAATGATAAACCCAACAAATGGATTTTCATCCCAATTTTAGCCATTCTTTTTGTCATGATTGGGTACCAGTATATTTGTCCGGCAGGCGGTCAGGCTTGCCATTTTAGGACAGGAGACAATCTCGTTAGGATCGGTCCCCCGTCCACTCCAGACCCGACCACCGATGACCCGGAGGAAGACAGCCCACCTAAATGTGCGTCCAAATTCAACTTCACGGAGCGCGATCTGACACGCGACGTCGATTTCAACATCAAGGGAGATGATGTGATTGTGTTTCTGCACATTCAGAAGACAGGCGGGACCACCTTTGGCAGGCACCTGGTCAGGAATATTCGCTTGGAGCAGCCGTGCGACTGCAAAGCGGGACAGAAGAAATGCACGTGCCATCGGCCCGGTAAGCAGGAGTCCTGGCTCTTCTCGAGGTTCTCCACGGGCTGGAGTTGCGGTTTGCACGCGGACTGGACAGAACTGACCAACTGCGTGCCTGTGATCATGGACAAAAGGCAGTCTCCAAAGCGCAAGAGGTAACGCGCCCCTCTCTCTCTCTCTCTCTCTCTCTCTCTCAGAAACTAATTCGGAGAATTAATTTGCCGCTCTGTTGCCTCTAATGAAGGTAATGATGAAGTGTAAAATGTAGTCTGATGGTGTTTTCACACGAGTCCACTCAGACCACTTTGAGTAGACCAAAATGGCATTTACACTCTTAGAAAAGTAGGTTTAGATCTATTTAATAAGAAAAATACTACTACTACTACAACAACAACAACTACTACTAATAATTATTATTTAAAAAAATTTATACACTGCAAAATTTGATGCATAAAACAACTTTTACTAAGAAATTGCTTGTACGTTTTAAAAAAGAAACGGCTTTATTAGTTCATTAAATTAAACGTGATATTTTGAAGAAAGACTGGAAGTATTTGTTATTAGTATTTGTATTAGTATTTGCTTATTTTTGTCAAATGTACTCCAATAATCTTCATTTACAATTTAGAAAATAATTTTTTACAATGAGTATATTAAGTCGTAATTTCTTTCTTTCTTTTTTTTTACAGCAACTTTAAGACCTTGAGCAATGTAGTGAGGATATTTTGAGTGCACTCAGACCTCTGTAAGTAGTTCTAAAAAGTGAAACCAGTTCTGTTTACACTCACAATGTCCCTGGACTTAAAAAAAACAAAGTAATCAGGCCTTATTTTTGTCCATCACTAAAGATGTCTTATTTTACTTGCCATAAAAACACCTTGCTTTGGGAATCTAAGTTTATTATTAGTGACTGTTATTGTGAAATAATAAAGTTTTGTGTTCACAATGCACTCAGACCTCCTTTAGAGATCTCAGTCCAGTTTGAATTAATGGGGTCTCATTCGGAGAGTTCAAATAAAAGCTATGCCAAAATACCAACCACTGAAGCGAAGTACTTAAGGTGAACTTAAAGGTAATATATTTCCTCTGGCACGCTGTACTGATATGTTGCTAATTCTGAACCAGTTGAATGAGAAATGATTTTGAACAACAAAAGCCAATCAATCAATGCAGTGTCTCCAAAAGAGATCTGTGCATTATGAATCCAAGTCCATTTTCCATTTTTATGCCCTCTGCATTTTTCTTTCACTGTTTAGAAGGTATTTTAGTCCATCACTAGTCTTTTCTAAATGGAAAGATTAATCTACTTCACATATGATTTTAAATAGTTATATTTACCCTGTCAGAAAAGACAGTATAATTGGGGGTTTTCTTTGCCTGTGGCCACTCTGTGTCACTCAGTGATATTATTAATGTGACAGTGATATTATTAACTTATCACCCAACATGGTTTATGGCGAACACATTAAAAAGATAGAGATAGCCAGTCAAAATGACTAAATGTCAAGCCTAAAATGCTATTTTCTACAGTCTCTGTGACCATAGCTCTCTTACTCAGATTCTGTATTCCAGTTTAAATGACTGAGAGTCTGCGCTGTAATGAACTTTAAATGAGGTATCATAAAGCCGAGCCGAGCTGTTGAGCATTTCCATCTATAAATCTGACAGTGCCAGTCTGGCCAAGCAAGCCATTAAAAAGTTATTTTAGTTGTTTACTAAGTATAATGATGACTTAATATGGCGAAAATATGCAGACTTTCACTTTTATAAGTGCCTGTGAATAAAAGACATATGTGTTTTTAGTGCCTGCGAATGCCATTCTCGTAAATAGCATATAAAATAGCTTTGTCGTCATCCTCAGCTACTTGCTGATCTAATGTTAGTCCATGAATTATGTTTGACACAACTGGCTGTGTCTGTATCTGTTCTGCTCTGTTATCATGAGAAACTCAGTTTTGGCAATCACTCATTTTAACAGTTGCCAAGCAAATGAATCAAGTTAATTAGTTGCTCAGCCTGCATGTATTGTAATGAAAAAAATATTAATACTTAATAACACTGACTTTGAGGAACAGCTGTAAAAAAATGCATGTTGCCTTTAAGGAAGTTTCAGAGAGGAGACATTTATTGGGTGAAGAGAAATTCACACTCATACCCCAAAACTGCAAGACCACAGTTATAATGATTCATCTCTGCAGAATCAGCCAACTCGTTCTGGAAGTTCACAGTCTGTATGCGACAGAGAACCGAAGCCCAAATGAAACATAAATTCATCTCTCGCTCTCTCTGTGCTTTCAAAATGCTGCTTCACATTGCTTCTCTAAAGATACACCAGGAGACGCAAATAAATCTCTTCTGACAACAGTCGCTTTTGCTCTCTGAACCACATGTGCTAAGTGGTGACTGTATGAAAATTTCATCCTGATACTCAGCTCTGTTTATTTTGGTTAAGATGGATCACTCTGTGTGTGGAGGAGGCTTTTCACGGACATACAACAATCCTCATTTTTTTCTGTGTTTAAAGTCCACTTGAAATTTACAGCACTCACAGTATTCCATAATCTAATAATCCAGATTAGTGCAGTAGCGCAAAAGAATTGTGCGTTGTTTTTTTGTTATTGTGAATATGCAGAAGTAGTTCTTGCCGATGGTGGGCTGGTAATTTGGCAGCGAGGTTTCTCAGGCATGGTGTGGCCTTTTTAACAGTGGGGGCACATTGCAGGACTTGGAAAGGTCAGCCATGTCAGAGCAGATCAACAGACACTGTTAGAGTCGATGAGAAGGGAGAGTTGAAGTGATCTCTTCAGGGAGGCTTCTCGTCTTGTGTCTCTTATTCTGGGTTGTTTGTCTTCTTCTACGGTCATGCATTTCTCTTGCAGGTCAAAACTGTCAAAACAAAGCAGCAGTTAGAGAATCTAACTGAGCAGGTTTAAAACAACATTGACCACTTTTAATTTTTTAAATGCACATTGCTGGTCTTATTGTACATGATGCATTAGTGCAAGTTGTCATAAATAATATGTAATACCTACTTTTCAAGAGCCAATCAATTCCTCATGAATAATATATAGTTATGTCAAGATTGTTTCAAAGCAGCTTTGCAGTAATAAACAGGAAGATAACAGAATCAGTTATGGAAACTCAATTATGGAGACAATTCAAATTCTGCTGTGAATTCTGCTAAAAAGACAATAGTGTCATTATTCAGAGCAAGTTTTAGTTCAGTTCCGTCATGACAACTCTCTGAAGATTTTAGCATGGTAATGGTTATGACATGTTCAAGTATTTGGTCTTGCCGGAATAGATCTGCTATGCTGCTGCTGCTGATGTTGGTTATTGCTGAGTTGTAGATTATTGCTGCTGCTGTAAGCAAGTACGGGAACTTGCTACTGCCAGAACATACATCGATACAGTGCTGTGAGTATTTAAGGCACACTGCTGCTGCACAAATAGCATATAAAATAACCTGTAGCAGATCTATACAGGTGGAGCTGGGGAAGGTGGAGTGTTTCAGAGGAACTCTGAAAGCAAGCTCCAAAATGCTCAAGTGGATGCTAACCAGCCATTTAAATGCAGCAAGCTCATTGGCTGACATGAACCAATCAGCTTGTGCCAAGTCGTTTAACACTGTGAATATCATCAGTTAGTTATACGCAGCGCCTGCGATCTAGAGTTCAGACTGATCTACTTACCCTATTTGGAACTGAGTTCAACTCGTTTAGCCATTTAGAGCAGGCCAAGCACGGTCGTTATTCAGCTCAAGTCTGTTTAATGTTGATTCAATTCAGTTCAATAACATTGTCAACGCTGCAAGATGCGATTCAATTCTAAAGAAGCTTTACAGATGACAAAAATGCCATCATCCAGTTTAACTCAGTTCACTTTTTTTCATCCGATGGTGTCAGTGCCATCAAGTCAATAATATTAATAAATATTAAGTGTTTTTTTGAGCCCAACTAAGCAAGCCAAAGGAGACAATGGCAAGAAACCCCGAAATCCATCAGGTGACAGAAATCTTGGAAGAAGCCAGTGAGGGGACCAGTTCTCCTCTGGCCTAAATTAATTCACATGGTGTGATATAGTTTGAGGAATGTCACATTGGTATTAGGTGGAAAAGTAAGAGTTTCTGTCCAGTCTGTCGAAACATGAAGGCAGAGCTGCCATTTTTTGTTTAGTTCAGCCAGTTTATCTTATCAGTAGGAATAAGCACAATGATTGTGCTTGTTAAAGTCTGCATTGTGGTCCTCGCTGGTCGTGGCATGACATGTTCGTAGCCGGTCATAAGGATTTGTACTGAGGGCTGGTTCAGTCAGCGAGGTTCTCGCTGAGGATGTGTGTCGAGGCCTCGTCTGATCAAGTCCCATCCAATTTTTCTGCATTAAATATTCTATTTCATGCAGAAATACGACCTATTGCATAAGTAAAATGGGTTGTGTAAAGCATTTCAGTTGTTTTTAATTAAAGATGCTAATCTTATGATAACTGACCAACCATATAACAGCACAATTAAGATGAATTTCAGACACGACAGGGTTTTATTTGGATGCAGTCCTCACGTATTGTATACCCATAGGCATCACATCAATTTAAATTATGTTGTTCAGATGATAAAACCCCCTGATTTGGAAAAACCCCTGACTCGTTCTTTTCACCTTCCTTTCTAGTTCTTTCATAGCTCTTCCTCTCTTCAGGACCTCTCTCTGCCTCTTTTTATTTTAGCACTAATTAAATTTGCCAAGTCCCCTGGCACTATAACCAAATGGAGTTTCTGGGCAGTCACGAATGTGCAATCTGCTGAAATGAGATGCAATTAACTAAGCCAACTGCACACAGGTTCTGAGATTAAAGGCACCGCAAACGATCTGCACATGTTTACAGAAACAGTCTCTTAGTTTGCAGTTAAAAACAAAAAACACTAAGACAGCTAGTCCATAATTAGGAACACAAAAGTATTAAAACGGTATTCTGTTTTTCTGCTCAACACTGATTTCATAGTGTTGTTGCTTACTGGAATAAAGGGTTTCAGTGCATATTATGGAGAGAGAGGGTCCATTTTGGCATTTTACGATTCCTTACGTAAGATCCTTAGAAGACTTGAGCCCCTCCCTCACTGTATTGTTATTTTTGTCTGTTTTGTCCAGCAGGCAAAACCATAATTCCGATTGATTAAAAAATGAATAGCGCATCATTAGTGTCTGTAGCAGAATTTAGAAAAATTGTATTAGGTTTTAGTGAGTTTGAATCGAATTTGCTTTCCTTTTTTGGAAATAAGTCTTCATTAAATTAATTAAATATAAAGAAATATGTAAACAAAATACATTTCTATAACGGCATTCAATGCCAATATTTGATGTTTGTAAATCTTTATAAACGTATCTTATAGCATTCTCAATTCTGGTTTTGAAAGACACTCTACCCCTGTCTGTGGCAAGAGTTACAAACTGAAGTATATACTTATCCATGGGGTTTGGTACTCTAATTGTATACATCTAGAAAAAAAACCTTTTTGTTTGTTTTTACTAAATTTGTCCTCTGCATATGGTGAAACAAAGTCACATTATGTATTAACACATCAACTCATCAATATTAAAACAGTCTATTTGCGCGTGTGCCTGAATGTGTGTTAAGTTTTCATGGCTTCTGTGGTTAGGGTTTTCACACTAATGTAATGAGACCTAGAAAAATCTCCCATTGTTCTTATGGAAGGCCAAACATCCAGTGGAGGTCCTCCGTTCCCCCTCAACAATTAGAGTACAAATAGATTCACAAGCTCCTCATTTCCCAGACAATCACAGTAATGAGTAACCTGCAGCTGCACTAATGGGCCATTATTACTCACATGGAGAAAGTGATGACATCCTCTTGACACAATAACACTTTTTGCATGATATTTTATTCATTATAGTCAACACAGAGACACACAATTACTGTCAGCATCTGCATGGGCACAGATCAATAGTGAGACACCATCACCCACCTTATGCAAGGAAGCAAAGCGCTTTTTCTTGTCACCTTTTAAATTCTTCTTCCTGTTCCTCCTTGTATGTTCCACACATCACTGCGCTTGTTAGATGGCTGCTGTTGTCATGTTAAGATTCTTTCTGCTAGATCTGTTAACCCAAGCAGGTTCTCTCTATGAGCATGCATGGGGCTGCAGGAACTACATTTGTTGGATGTACAGCCTGGAGGGACCTGCTCGAGTCCTGTGCATCCTCATTGGTATGGGATGTTTATTAGGTGCAGGGCTGAGCATGCCCTTGTGGGTTAGACGCGGCGGGGTCTGGAGATTGCTTTCACGTGTCATTAATCCAGGTGACCATATTCTCTGGAGCAAAAGCTGTAATCCAGTTGCTGTGATAATTATGTGCTAACAGGAAAGGGAAATTTGGTGCATCTTTTGAGTCTACTGCTTCTGTTTGAGCTAGAGTCTGATATGAGCAAAAAAGGGCAAAAAGGCCTTTGAAAAACAATTTGATGTTTGAAGCAGCATTTTGTTATAATGCTTTTACTACATTTGGGAAAAAACACAGTAGACTATGCCAAAAATCCATGCTAAAATTCAGACCAACAGCACGACTCAATAACAAGGAGGTTAATATAGAGTGCACATTTTGGACACAAGTTTGTTCTGCCAGTGAAAAATAGCCAAATAATCAAAACCAAAGTGCAAAACAAATCTCCAGGCAACACACAGTTGAATAAATTGCTGTTTGAACAAAATTAATTAAATGAATGATTCAATGAGTTGCTTATTAAGAGACACTTGTTTCTTTACTGAATGAAACTAGCTGCATCTGAAATCTCATACTCTCTGAGTATAGGTACCACCCCGCATTGCAACAGCTAAAGTCCTTCTACAATGGACGCGACAAAGCTACCGTTGCAAATCATTTGAACTTTCTGTCAGTATGTCATAAATAGAGCGAGGCATCAGTTTACTGTTGGGGATTTGTCGTGTCGCGTTGCGCTGCATCCAGTGTAGTCAGAGAGCATCACTGATTATAATGGTATTTTGCCGCATCGCACCGCGTCGCTTACGTCCAGTGTAGACAGGTTGAGGCTAGAAGGGATACAGCTGTGGCCACCAGGGCTTACTGGGCATGCGCACTTCAATATTGCCTAATTTTTATCATGCTGAGCAACAATAATTACTGTATTTGGATTATTGTAAGGGGTAGGTTTAGGGTTGGCGTAGGTGTAGACGTGAATAAAACAGATTGTGTAGGTCGCAATGTACTTAGGTTATTTTCAGCCGTAGCTGTATCCCTTCTAACCCACAGTGTAGACACGGTGAGACCCACGCAGTTGCATGTGAACACTGAATTCCGTTCACTTCCGTGTCTATTTGTGCCTGAAATGACACATACACGCGAAACTATGTCAAAATGCGTGTCTCTGCAAGTATCCTTGTAAACATAGTTGTTTATGGCTTAGGTGAAGGTAAACAATTGAGAAAGAAAATGGATGTGTAATAGTAGTTTACAGCAGTATAATGTTCTTGTTGCTTTCTGTGTCATGAATGTTAAAGGGATAGTTTACCCAAAAGTGAAAATTCTGTCATTAATTACTCACCAACAAGTCGTTCCAAACCTGTAAGACCTTCGTTCATTCAATGAATCCCGAAAGCTCTCTGACCCTCCCATCGCGCAATGTAATTACCACTATCAAGGTCCATAAACGTAGCAAGGAGATCGGTAAAATAAGCCATGGGCATTCAGGGTTTCACTCGTTAATTTTACGACAGCTCGAGAATAATTTTTGTACGCAAGGAAAAACGAAAAAACGACTTTATCACAATTTGTCGCTCGCTTAACCCTTTTGGTACAGAAAATATTTGTAGCTCGTAAATTATGATTAAAACCTGCGTTACATAGATTATTTTACCGATATCCTTGCTACGTTTCTGGACCTTGATTGTGGTAATTACATTGCTGTCTATGGGAGGGCCAGAGAGCTCTCGGAATTATTTCCCCCCCCCCACTAGGAGCATTCAAGACATTTGGTGATTTTTTTTCATATCGCAATATATCGCAGAAAAACAAAATATCGCAGTGTGAGTTTTTTCCAATATAATGCAGCCCTTGCATGCAGTGTACCATATTTCACTGTACTATATACTTGTCTTATGCAGTATTCTGTAAGTATCCCCCCCGCAGTTCTACCTCAGGTAATGAGTCAAATGGGTTCATTTGTTCAGTTCATTTCATTGTGTGCTTTCTGTTATACAATTTTGCCCAAAATTCCCCAAAATTGGATAACAAATTAACATTTTGCTACCTCCCATGTTGACAACAGTCCTCAGGACAGGAAGCGTAGCTGCATCTCCTCCTGTTGATGAAAATCTGTATAAATGTTGAGAGGTTGAGGCGTGCACTGTGAAAGCTACTCAGTGTAATGAGACAGGTCTTGCCAGAGCAGACACTCAGCTCTTTTGACACTGCTGTCAAAAAATGCTGCTATAGCATATACAACTTTCCAATAGCCTAAACCAGTTCTCTTATTGGATGCGGTTGTAGCTTTGGGCTGGACTTATAGCTGATGTCTGAAGAGAATATAGAAAATAAAGAAATATTGAATGATATTTATTGGATATGTTGTAAAATGAATGTACTTTAATTATGAGACATAGGTGAATGCAGTCTTAATCTTCAATTGTTTTCAGTACAAGTGTACGCAGGTGTTGAACACAACTAGGCCTACTTCATCTCTGGCAAAGACAAACATGAGGATGACAGGCAATTTAGTTTTAATGGTTTAGTTTTAATTTGACATCTTAGATTGGGTCATACTTGTTAGATTGAGCCATGATTGGCTTCATGAATGTAAATGTTTAACTGTTCTCATAATTACCATAGCAGAAGTTATAGTTTCATTACAGACTTTTCTCAGAATCAAGCTGAGCACAATGTAATGATGTTAAACATAGATATTCATTTGATAACAGATGAGTCACACATAGAAGTGAGACCTGCTGGGAATCACACTGTTTACTTCTGAACCATTTTGAATATACACTATATATGAATATTTGTAGTGCAGAGAACAGACTGCCTTTATACTGTGAGCTGTAATTACTGCTATTTGTTAGAAGACCATGTACTCCTCAAGTAATTACTGAGCTGCACTTCCCAGGTCGGTCATACGTATACAACTCTGTGAAAATCCTCCGGATTCAAATTTTTTTTTTGCCGTTTCTGCTACAGGTTACCACTAGCAATTATTTTTCACATGTTCCTTGTGCATTTTTTTTAATGTAAACTGTGTTTACAGTCATGCACTTACAATGAAAATCTATGGGGCAAGAAATTTATCATTGTTCAAAAGAAGAAATGCACATCTTGTATTTTTTGTTTTATTTAAAGCGCTAATATGAATTCCTCTACAATCTTGATATGTAAGCTATAAAGCTGTTTAATTTTTTTTGTGGTGGGACTGCTATTCTAGGCAGACAAACTTCTGGTTTTGTGTTACCAGCATAATTCTTGTGGGTGTATTTTTTTCTCTGTGTAAACAGTCCCTTTTTAGGAATCCATGTGGGTTAAAATTATTTCCTGTGTTAAAAAGCGTATTTTGAAGCCAGAAGATTTCACAGAACTGTCTAGTTATTAGATTCCGAGTCTATTCCTGGGATCTACCAGAATTGCTTATACAAGAGGCCCAATTATTTGAAACAAGATCTTGAGATATCTTTCTAGTAATAGAGCAGACATAAAAGAACCAGTACTTGTTCAGTGATGATTATGATATAATGCTAGATGAAACATCTTTCATTCAAGCCCGTCACACAATAATACCTAATTTTGCGTGGTAACCAAGTCTATACCAGTGAGTCTTATTTTTATCGTCTTTTATTTTTGAAGGAAGCCAGTGTAGTGCAAATTTAGTGTTGCAGATGTCAGTGTTGCTGCAAACAGAGATTTACTCCCCTTTCACCACTTTCCTGAAGCCCTATTTATTTGACAGATTGACAGATCAAACTGTGACAGGGAAAATGCCAGCTCAGAGGCTTTCTGCGTGTTATTTTTCAACCGTGATCAGTCAAGCCTGACCAAAGGTATCTGTACAAAGTAAGTCACTACAAGCGTGATTCATCACCGCCACATGGTAAAATGTAATATTTCCTTATTTGGCGTGGCCCTGCTGACAGGTAAATGCTGAGAAGAGTGGGCGGTCTATGGCAGGGAAGGGGCCAAAATAGAGTCATCTTCATAACACCTAATCTGTTCAGCAGACCTAAATCTGACCTCTATGGAAGCAGATTAGATTCAATAAAAATTCACGCAAAAGACATGATCTTCCAATTGACATGCATGAAACCCAATTCACGTGCACGGAAAAAAATATATATTCACAAAAACCAATTCACGTGCACAAAATAAGAATAAATATTCATAAAATACGTTTCACAAATGCAAAACACAATTCACAGATGTACAACTGTGTACAAAAATTTTGAACGTTTACAATTCACGAGTTCATCATGGACTGAATGTGTGAATCGCCTTGGATTTGTGTGTGTATTTTTGAGACTTTTCTGGCAGCGAACTCCTCCCACGCGGGACACTCATACTCTTTAGCCAATCAGATTTGAGCTGGTCGATCGACCAATTGTCTATTTCTGCTGTGGGTGTGCCTACCTGGATGCTACGTCATCAGCGCGAGACCACGGTTCAAGTCACGACAGAGGTCAGTTGATCGTTTCATTTCAGTTAACTAGCCTTGTAAAGGTGTATTGTTTTATCTTTGCATGCTTATTTAAAACTTGGAAGTAAAATTGGTCGTTTAGACACACTCGTTAACGTGACCAGTGTAAGCCAGCGGCTGCAGTTTAGTCCAGAGTGTGTTATGATTTAATATTGATCGATTCTTATTTTTATTTAATAAATAATCATTATTCACGTGGATACCATACCACATTAAGATAATAGATTCATAAAATAAGGTTTTGACTGATGGAACATAGAAGACATAGACGATGGGACATAGAAGATTATGAAAATATAGTTTTTGGATATTTTTCAAGCAGTCTCCTGTGTTTTTGCTGATTGAGGACATGAAAGAGCTGTTACAGCAGAGCTTGTCTTGTGTCTCAAGTAATGCGATGACACACATTCAGCTGATGATGATGTATGTACAGTCAAGCCAAAAGTGGTGGCAGTGACACTGATTTAGTGTTTGCAAAGTTTTTCTGCTTAAGCTGTTGTGTTGTGGAAGAGTGATCAGATGCATTTTAAATAATTGCTAAAAGCTTCATTGGCCAAAAAAATTAACTTTTCACAAAAAAACTAATGTCATTGTTTTTGATCCTGACACAAAATGACCAGCTAACATTAATCGACTAATCATATCAGCAGCACATGTGAAAGTGTGAATGAGTACTAATCAGGTACAATCACTATCATACTAATTCGATTGTAAGATCAGATTGTAAGAGGTTCGACTGCAGTAAAGAAGTCTTCAGGACGTCCCAGAGTGTCCAGCAAGCGTCAGGACCATCTCCTCCTGAAGAGTCAGCTATGGAATCGTGTCACCAGCAGTGCAGAGCTTGCTCAGGAAAGGCAGCAGGTTGGTGTGAGAGCATCTGCACGCACAGTGAGGCCAAGACTTTTGGACAAAAGAAGGACAGCAAAGAAGCCACTTCACTCCAAGAAAAACGTCAAGGACAGACTGAAGTTCTGCAGGAAGTACAAGAATTGGACAGCAGAAGACTGGTGCAAAGTTATTTTCTCTGATGAAGCTCCCTTCCGACTGTTTGGGACATATGGAAAATCGATTGTTCGTAGAAGTAAAGGTGAACACTACCATGAGTCTTGTGTTTTGCCAACAGTGAAGCATCCTGAGACCATCCATGTGTGGGGTTGCTTTTCAACCAAGGGAGTGGGCTCTCTCATAATTCTGCCCAAAAACACTACCATGAATAAAGAATGGTATCAAAAAGTCCTGCAAGACCAACGATCCATGAGCAATTTGGTGATGATCCGTGCATTTTCCAGCATGATGGAGCACCATGTCACAAAGCAAGAATGATAAAGAAGCAGCTCAAAGATCATTACATTGACATTTTGGATCCATGGCCAGACAACTCCACGGATCTCAATCCTAGAGAACCTGTGGTCAGTCCACAAAAGGCGAGTGGACAAGCAGAAACCAACAAATTGTGATCCACTCCGAGAACTAATAAGGCAAGAATGGGTCGCCATCAGTCAGGATTTGGCCCAGAAGCTAATATCCAGCATGCCAGAGCGAATTGCAGAGGTTATGAAGAACAAGGATCGACACTGTAAATATTGACTCATTATATATTTTTTGCCAATAAAAGCCTTTAAAACTTATGATTGTTTTTCAGTATACCATAGAAACGTGGTAAAATAAACTACAAATACTGAAGCAGCAAACTTTGCAAAAAACAAAATTTATGTCACTTCCAAAACTTTTGGCCATGACCGTACACATTGCAAACACCTGGAAACCATGTAATTTCATTTAATGTGTTATGTTGCAAATACTATGTATTTGGCAGCAGGATAGTGTGTGAGGCTGTTGGTATGTGTTTGTACAAATTGCAGAGACAACCCGTAACCCTGCTTTTCCTTATTCATCCCCTCACAACAAGTTATGAGGTGATATGAATCTAGAAGTTTCATTTGGAACTGTCACTCTTTCAAAAACAGGTCATGTTGCAACCCATCCATTTGACTGTGGAACAGATTTTTTTAAAAAACAAAAGGGGGGGGTGTTTTCCAAAAATGCATTATTACTAAATTTCTTTTAGAATGGTACCCTATGACTTTGTACTTGTAAGTTGTCTGAATATTTTGGGAATGAAATGTCCATGAGATGACCTAACCATGATTAATTGTAATGTGCCTGTAACATGAAATATGAATAGACAATTATGAGGGAGTACAAACGCAGCACAATTACAGCTGAGATTGGCTCTATACCAGTTTAACAGAGCAATGAGCAGAATTCATTCTTCATATGTTGCAGTCTCTTCTATATGTTTTATATGTTCATATTGTATATGTATTGTGTCTGTATTGCTTGTGTGGATGTACTAAACTACTTGTTATATGTGAAGTGACCTTGGGCTACGGAAAGGCGCTATATAAATAAAACTTCTTCTTCTTCTTCTTCTACTAGTGGTAGTACTAGTAACTTGAATCGCAAGAAGCAGTTGGTTATGTGATCTTAACATGTCAACCTGCCTCATGCAGAAAAATCAGCTTTTTTTAGATAAGTGATTAATAGGTGGCTGAAATCTCGTACTTTATTTCATGTAAATGAACAGTGTTTTAACCATATTTGTCAAAAGTGCAGTCCATTTATTTACTCTATGCGTAAAATTTATTTCAATCAAAACAAATAAAAGAAAAAAGACTGAGAATAAATTTAATAGAATAGTTTGGAAAAATTTAAGAATTTTGAAACCAAAACTTAAAAAAATCTTCTTGTTCTGCAGAAGAAAGTCATATCTGAGAATGAGCACATGATGAATGTTCATTTTTGGGTTGAACTGTCTCCTTCAGTATTGTTTCATTTAGTTCTTCATGGTGCTGCAAGTGATGTTAGCTGTTTCACTAACTTAAGCAAGGCAGTCTTTCTGTGCTCTAAGATATGTCAAAAAAGCCAAACATCCAAAATAAGGAAGCGTCTCAAAGTTGTCTTGATTGGCTAAACATCAGTTTCCCTGTCACAGACACAGGTGAGATTTCTCAAGCCATATTTCTGTGATATTTTTATGGTATTGGGACATTTTATCATTTTTATAGAAAAATATGAGAAGCAAAAGCTTTAGTGAAACTGCCCATCTACTTTCCTTGTGTTCTCATAAGTGTCTAGTAGGAGAAATAGATGACAAATAAAGAGATCTCTTTTTTATTTGAGATGTGGTCTCTTTCTTTCTCTTCATTGCATTTGGCAGCTCTGTCACTTAAATATGGAACCATCAGTGTTGTTCTAAAATGTCTTTGGTGTGTTTGGATATTTTCATGATGTGCCTTGAGTGGTTTTGAATGCTGAGAGCTGAGTACTTGAGAACAGGGTATGATCTCAGTGAGCAGATTGCCGTCCAGATTGCGTCTTTAATTTGCATGTTTATAAATAGGCAACTCTATGTGACACAGCTTACGTTTGCATGACCATTTGATATGATTGCCTGAACTAAGCACAGCACTTCTTAAAATGTATCTGATTTGTATCTTTGAGTTTATGTCAGTTGTTTGATAGTGTGATCAAACAACTGAAGAAATACACAAGCTTTCATGTGCAACCTGCAGTTTTCTTACTTGAGAAATTGATAATTTTAGGAAAGGCAATTTTGATTATGTATTGTGTTGCAATTTTGCTAATTAAAACATTTTAAATATAAAGAAGTTAAAAGCACTATTTGATACATCTGCAATCATGTGATGTATTACTCTGAAAAAGCTGTTTTATACATTGCATGGGTCGCCCCCCTCACGGGTGTTATCACATGACCGGTCATGTCAAGTATTGAAAAATTATTTATTAAAGTTATTAATAATAGTATTAATAATAATGTTTACTTCAATGTTCACTTCAACAGTAAAATTACAATACTAACATTTATGAATGTTGATGGAGTTCTTGCTTTTTCTCAGCTTTTATTTTGGCAGAAACCCACAGAAAGTCCTCAGTGCTTCTTTTTGTTGACAACAGCAGATTTATAAATGATGTTTGTCACATGTATCGCATTGCCACTTGCCTTTAAAAAAATCATTAAAATGTTACTGAGCAACAGACCAGTAGTGTTTCAGTGCAGATTTTCTTTGCGCTTTGGACTTTGAACCCTGGCACACGTGCTCATGCAGCGCTGTCAGAATACATGCAATTTGTGCGTGTATTAGGAAACATAATATTCTGCAGTTTATTTACTAATTGTTTAAAGCCATATCATGATACAGTAACCAGCTACAACCACCCCTTCCTCTTCTCATCGGAGACATGCGATGCAGTGCTAAAATGTCTCTCGCTGTCGGTGCTTGGTAATGATTTTTGCGTCTTTCTCGGACAGTTTTAAATGCTTCCACACTGCCGACATGTTTGCTGCATTAGTGCGCACCTCTATCTGTAACAGAACGACTCAGAGAGATGATGGTCAGTGTACACCGTTTATTAACAGCAGGGAGTGAACGAACAAATAGGTGAGCAATGCAGCAATGGATTGTAGAGAGACAGAAGGAGAGGTAGTAATACTGTCCTGTACTTTGCAGGTTGGGAGATCGGGGACGCTGAGAAGAGGAGATGAATCCAGGAAGGTAGGAGGCGACAAGTCCGGGAGTCGATGACTAGCGCAAGGGAGAATTGGAATGAGTCCGTTGCTCAATGTGAGATCAGACACTGAGCGGAGGTGAGGTGTGCGTTTATATGGAGAGGTGATTAGTGATGATGAGCAGGTGTGTCCAGTTAGAATTCCGGGGAAGGTGCACGTTGTGATTGGGAGGTGAGCGAGCCTGGCTCATCCGTGACAGTACCCCCTCCCCCACGGCCCGCTCCTGAGGGCCGCGGACCCCGCTGTCGTGGTGGCCGGCCCCTTCCTCGGGGGATGGGATTCGTGGAATTCAGTGAGGAGAGCCGGATCAAGGATGTCATCTCGTGGAATCCAGGACCGTTCCTCAGGTCCGTAGCCCTCCCAATCCACTAAGTATTCCAAACGACCACCACGGCGACGGGAGTCCAGAATCTCCTGAACCGACTATACGGTGCCATCCTCCACATCCACCGGAGGAAGGGGTTCCACTGTCGGGCCAGGCTCTCTGGAGGAAGTAGACGGAGGTGAGTGAAATGGCTTGAGGAGTGACACATGGAATGTTGGATGAATACGGTAAGTGACTGGTAACTTGAGAAGGTAAGTGACGGGGTTAATTTGACGAACAATGGGAAAGGGACCAACATATCTGGGACTTAACTTCTTGCTAGGCAAGTGTATCCGGATGTCCCACGTAGAAAGCCAAACCAACTGCCCTGGTTGGTATTCGGGAGTGTTGGAAGGTGATGATGGGATTCGTCCCAGACTCTCTCGCTCTCCCGGAACCAGTGATCGAGAGATGGTACGTCCGAGGGTTCCCCGGACCACGGGAATAGTGGAGGCTGGTATCCGAGTACGCACTGGAAGGGAGTGAGTCCAGTGGATGGCTGATGAAGAGAGTTCTGTGCATACTCGGCCCAGCCTAGGAACTGGCTCCAGGAGTTCTGGTGGCTGTGACAGAAGGTTTGGAGGAAGCGCCCAATCTTACGTTCCATCTGCCCATTCGACTGAGGGTGGTATCCCAAAGACAGGCTTACAGTCACCCCTAGGAGAGAGAAGAAAGTCTGCCATACCCTGGACACGAACTGCGGTCCTCTGTCTGAACACGTTCTGAAATAACAGTTCTGCAGTTTCCATTGCAGTAGGCAGTTTATTCAGAGGAATAAGGCGACATGACTTTGAGAATTGGTCTACTATGACTAATATGCAAGTCTTACCGGCAGAGGATGGTAGGTCTGTGATAAAATCCACTCCCAGGTGTGACCAGGGTCTATGTGGAATGGGCAGAGGTTGGAGCTTGCCTGCTGGTAAGAGCCGGGGGCTCTTGGAGATGGCACATTCCTTACAGCCTTGGAGAAACTTCCTAACATCACGTGCCATTCCCAGCCACCAGAAGCGGTTGCGTAGCAGCGAGAGAGTCATATTGGCCCCTGGGTGGCCAGTGCCCAAGGATGAGTGAACTGATTGGATCATGGTGGTACGTTGAGATGGTGGAATATACAAACGGTCAGGAGGGCACCCCGGCGGAGTAGCAGAGGGAGTATTGGCGGAGGATATTTCCGGGGTAGTGGACCACTGAATTGGACAGGTGAAGATCTTTTGAGGAAGAATGGTCTCAGGAGTGGAAGGAGTGTCAGCTGGAGCATAGAGTCGCGATAGGGCATCTGCCCGTACATTCTTGTGGCCAGGTCGATAGGTTATGGAGAAGGTGAAGCGTGTGAAGAAGAGAGCCCAACGAGCTTGTCTGGGATTGAGACGTTTGGCATTTCTAAGATACTCCAGGTTCTTGTGATCGGTGTACACGAGGAAAGGATGTGTGGCTCCCTCCAGCCAATGCCTCCACTCTTCCAGGGCGAGTTTGATGGCAAGTAACTCTCTATTCCCGATGTCATAGTTACACTCCGCCGGGGTGAGTTTTCGGGAAAAGAAGGCTAATGGCAGGAGTTTGGTTGAGTCCCCATGCTCCTGAGACAGCACCGCTCCGACGCCATTGGTAGAGGCATCAACCTCCACCACAAAGGGTCTTGAGGGATCCGGATGAATGAGGAGCGATGCGGTGGTAAAGGTCTCTCTGAGCTTCTTAAAAGCTTGAGTGGCCGCTGGATTCCAGGACAGAGACTTGGGTTTTCCCTTCAACAGGCTGGTAAGTGGGTGAACGATGGAGCTGAAATCCTTGATGAAATGCCGGTAGAAGTTGGTAAATCCTAGAAATCGCTGAAGTTCTTTGATGGAAGTTGGTAGGGGTCACTCACGAACAGCCTTAACCTTCCCCTTGTCCATTTGAATCCCATGCTCACTGATGATGTATCCTAGGAAGGGCACTGAGGACCGGTGGAACGAGCACTTCTCCGCTTTCAGGAACAGGTTGAAGTCTCTCAGGCGCTGGAGGACCTCCGCAACGTGCTGGCGATGTTCAGCCATACTCCGGGAATACACCAAGATGTCATCTATGTATACCAGCACGAACTTGTGGAGGAAATCCCGGAGTACCTCATGCATAAAGTCTTGGAATACGGAGGGGGCATTGACCAATCCATATGGCATTACCAGATATTCGTAGTGGCCGGTTGGAGTCACGAAGGCGGTTTTCCACTCGTCCCCCTCACGTATCCGGATGAGGTTGTAGGCGCTGCGGAGGTCCAACTTGGTGAACACGGTGGCTCCACGTAGTTGTTCCAATGCAGCTGGGACAAGGGGAAGTGGGTAGCGGAAATTGATTGTACTGCTGTTAAGGATTCTGTAATCTATGCACGGCCGCAAGCCTCCGTCCTTCTTGGCCACGAAGAAGATGCTCAAAGCAGCAGGGGACTTGGATGGTCGAATGTACCCCTGGTGGAGAGCCTCCTCAATGTACTCCTCCATGACCTTCTGCTCAGGTATGGCGAGTGGATAGATTCTCCCACGGGGCACTGGCGCACCTGGGATTAGGTCAATCACACAGTCTCATGGGCGATGTGGTGGAAGCTGGGTCGCCCTTGTGGGACAGAACACGTCACTCCAGGGGGCGTAGCAGGTGGGTATATTTACGGATTGTTTCTCTAGGGGATTCTCGATGGACGTGGTGCAGACCGGTAGCACTGGACGGGGTGATGGACGGTTGAGAGGTAGCGTAGGGAAACATTCCGGGAAGCATTGATCGCCACATTTCAGGACCTCTCCAGTTCTCCAGTATATTTCAGGCTGGTGTTGGTTGAGCCAAGTGCGACCCAGTATGATGTCCGCGGTGGAGTGCTCCAGAACCAGTAGGTGAATGCTTTCCTGATGACAAGCCCCAAATCGAAGCAGCAGAGGTCCCACTTTGAATCGCACATCACGTTGACTAAGGGGTTTACCGACTATTGATTGAACCTGGTAGTGGTTTTGGATGGCTGTCCTTTGAAGCCTGAGCTGGCGGCAGAGGTTACCCGAGATGAAGTTTCCAGCTGACCTAGAGTCGAGGAGTGCTGAGAGAGAGAGAGAATTATCAAAGACAGAAATATGTACCAAAGTAGTGAGTGGAACTTTATCGACAAAAGGTTCCTGGATAACACTCACCACAGGTCGTGGGGGGCGAATGGGACATGAAATGATAGCATGTCCAGCTGTTCCACAGTATAAACAGAGACCCTGGGCCAGCCTCCTCTGCCGCTCAGCAAACGGAAGTCAGGTGTTGCCAAGCTGCATGGGTTCTGGAGCCCTCTCCTGCTCTGGCTGGTAGGGAGGAGTAACCCGGAGTTCTTCATGACATTGTTGTATTCTGTTGGATACTTGGTTGGCAGTTAGGATGAATCTCTCTAATCTAATGGTGTCCCCATAGGTGGCGAGATGCAGCCGCAGTTGGGGATTCAAACCTTGATGGTAGGTGGTCAGGAGAGAGCGCTCGTTCCAGCCACTAGCAGCTGCTAATGTGCGAAATTTCAGAGAGTAATCTTGAATAGACATTTTGCCTTGTTTTAGGTGATAGAGCTTTTCACTAACCACTGAGTAGTCAGTGGAATGACCAAATACCTCACGAAAATGGGTAAGGAAATAATCTACTGACTGGGTTGCTGGCCCACCTTGCATCCAAATTGTCACCGCCTATTGGAGAGCGCGTCCTGACAACAGAGAAATTATGAAAGAAATTTTTCCCCGATCCGTGGTGAAACGATGGGGCTGCATCTCAAACACCAGGGAACACTGTAAGAGGAAGCCATTGCAATCCCCCGCCGAGCCAGAGTAGGGCGCTGGATTGGCCACAGGACTGGAGGTGATGGGGGGAGAAGTCAAGTCAAGTCAAGTCACCTTTATTTATATAGCGCTTTTAACAATACAGATTGTGTCAAAGCAACTGAAACAGCAACTAATAAAATAGAAAATAGTGTGTCAATAATGCAAAATGTCAATAGTAAACACTAATTTTTCAATTAAAGACAGTTCATCATTGAATTCAGTGATGTTAACATCCAGCTCAGTTTAAATAATATTGTGACGAGAGGGGCGGGGCCGAGATTTGTGGGAATGGAGCGAGGCCGGTGGAGTAGTCCGCAGGTGGCCATCGAGCAATAATAATGCATGGAAAATAATCAAAAGTCTGCCCCCATTTGGACGCTCGAAGTACAGTGTGCTGGAGTGTAGTGGCCGCCGGGGCGTACACATCAAACTCGCGGCCGGCCGCTTGGGATGTGGAGGGACGGCTGCCATCCGCCATGATGGGGAGGAGCAGGGAACGGGGGACTCATGCCGGTTGCCCGAACCCGGAGGAGCCGTCCACCGGGCGTCAGAGGAGTGTCGGGCCGTCCACCGAAGGCTATCCAGTGCCGCCGCCAGGCATCGCGGAAGAGCTTACCCAGCTGGTGGAGGGCCGATCGGCAGTGTGTCTGTTAACTCGTAAACAGAATTTTTTATTTTTTTTCCCTCTCTCCCATCTCTCGTATCTTTCTCTCCTCATTCTTCCGTCTCCTTTTCTCTCGCCTCGTCTGTCTGTCCTTACCACCAGGTACGCCATCACTTCCGCCAATGGATCACAATACCCACCGAGATAAGGGGGGTAGTAGAGCGCAGTCTCGGGTGTACCCCCCGCCCTGCGAGGGGCGATGGGGGTATGTGAAGAGAGAGGCGGGGCTGAGAGCCGTGGGAATGGAGCAAGGCCAGTGGAGTAAATGCTAATGCACGACACCTGCACCACTCACCGGTCTCGAGTCCTACGGAGGAGCTCCGGAAAGATAAAAGGAGGAGTGACGACAGTGAAAGACGAGAGAAGACCGGCATGGATTTTATTTTGTGTTTTGGTTTCGTTTGTGCGCGGCAGTTGTCCGTGAGGGGCTGTCGCACTATTTTCGCTATTTTTGTGTTTATTTTATTATTAAAGGTTTCTTTGAGTGTTCGCCGGTTCCCGCCTTCTTCTTCCCGACCTACAAACGTTGTTACAAATATCTTTGCAATCATGTCAACGATATCGTCGGAAATGAAGTGTCCCCAACTAAGCAAAACAACGGTGACAGTGGCGAGGAACCAAAACTCCCATCGGTGACAGAAATTGAGGAAAAGACCTTGGGAGAAACCAGGCTCAGTCGGGGGGACGGCCAGTTCTGCCTTCCTCTGACCAGACGAACCAGCAGTACGGAAAAATCAATTTTAAGACGTAATAAAACAGACGATGATTAATATTAACAGCAATTATTATATGAGGCAATCAAACTTATAGCAAAATGTGGTAGTTCTGTAAGTTGTTTCATGGTTGGCATCATTTGAGGTCCTCTGAGGGGTTGCATCATCTCTTCTCAGGTGTTCTGGATCCAGAAGGAATGGTATTGCCCGCGGTAGCGGTGAAGGGTGCCGTGAGTGCTCGTTTGAGAGCGTCCACGAGCTCCTGAAACGGATCCGGGGCGCTCATCCTGCTGTATGTCCTTTGATGGTCTGATCTTCTGTAACAGAACGACTCAGAGAGATGATGGTCAGTGTACACCGTTTATTAACAGCAGGGAGTGAATGAGCAAACAGAATAGCAAAGCAGCGATGGGTGGTAGAGATCGAAAGAGAGAGAGGAATAATACTGTCCTGAACCTTGCAGGTAGGGAGATCGGGGACGCTGAGAAGAGGAGAGGAATCCAGGAAGGTAGGAGGCGACAAGTCCGGGAGTCGATGACTAGCGCAAGGGAGAATTGGAATGAGTCTGTTGCTCAATGTGAGATCAGACGCTGAGCGGAGGTGAGGTGTGCGTTTATATGGAGAGGTGATTAGTGATGATGAGCAGGTGTGTCCAGTTAGAATTCTGGGGAAGGTGCACATTGTGATTGGAAGGTGAGCGAGCCTGGCTCATCCATGACACTATCTGATCGCATCACGTTGGTACAACTTAATCAGTCTTTTCGCGTATGTGTTTCGGTTTCCGAACATTCGGTGCATCCCTAGTGTTCGGTATTCGGCCTTCGGCCCAGTGTTTCATTTTGTTTGGCTTCGGCTTCGGCCAAGAATTTTCATTTCGGTGCATCCCTATCATTAATGATCGAATTTTCATTTTTGGCTGAACTATCCCTTTACGTACTGAGCAAGGCCCAGTGTGATGTCTTGTTTTTCCTTGGGTGACGTTTCTGAGTGTTCTTTGTGTTACCTTTGCCTATGTATTTTGACCTCCCAATTGTTTACCTCGTTTATGATTCTTTGCTGCCTGCCTAGAGACCCCTGCTCTGTATTGCCCTGACTTAGATCTTGACTGTTTGCTGCCTGCCTCGAACCTGTGCCTTTTTACACACTGTGATTTCTGATCTGCTCCTGGTTGTATGTATTGCTCTCTCGTTAACAACCCACAGCTGTTTGATAAGTCTTTGTTCTGTTAATAAAGCCGCATGTGGATCTTAACACTAATTCTTTGTTACGCTTTTACTTTGCGACTGTTACAAAAAATACGTTCTATATAGTATGAATGTGTGTAATGTGAATTATCTGGACATATTTGTCATGTTATCATTGTAATGCGACCTACCAGTTGTATTGCTGCCATTTAAAACTCCTCTCCCATGGCCTCATGGGATATCAAAGTGTTCATTGGTTGTGCACTTCAGAATCTTGCCAGAAGTAGGTTACCCGGGGACTTTTTGTCTACTGTTTTATCAATTTTGTGAATTTGGACACAGTACTTTTTTTACATACTGTTTTTCAATGTAGCGTCTGGACCACTCAAACACACAATATATATTTTGTTAGCTAGATTTAACAAATACTCTGTAACAGCCCAGGAAGCCGAACAGGCCCCTGGTTCCATGGCAACCCTGACACCTTATACATTTACGACCTCCTGGATTAGGTGAAAAATCGCTTCCTTGGCCCATAAGGAAAATCCCAAGGAAGGATTTTTCTTTGTAATTAATTAATAGGAAAACCTTTCTTTGAATGAACACATGATCCTTCAGGTCATTGGGTATATTATTGTCATCGTGTATTTTGTCTTTGAAATTGTATACTGTTATGCAGGCTTATAATCGAAACACACTCCTGTCAGCGTACATATATATATAACCTTACCATGTTTAGTATCTATGAATTCGTATTCGGATGATCTAATTGAGAGTGTATATTGTATGTTTACACCTATGCAACATATTAGTGTTCTAAGAGTCTTTAGTCTTTTTTATCCAAGTTTCATATGCAAATTACCATGCTTTCAAACAAAGGGCCATAAAAACGCCCCAGTATCTCAGAACTCCCACTTGAAATTCCGGACTTCCTCATTGGACAAGCCCATCTTGAGAGGCGTGAATCTTTGCAGGCTTTAAAGGCCGCACTTCATGTGACCCGCCCAGTCGGTGGTTTGTTTTAATTCCGAGAGGATGTGAGAAAAACGCACCCGAAACCCTAAGCTCGTGTGCCGGGCTTCGGCCTTGTCCTTTCCATTTCAATCATGATTCTCTGACTCAAAACTGGTTCTTCCTCATCAACCAACTTCAGCACGATCTTGGGCCTTAAGATTGCATCAGGCATCTCTTTCAGACAGACGAGACTTGCAAGTATCAAATTAGTCTTATTAATTGATACATTAGGAACCATTTGCACCTTTTTACAAAGGTGTGTTTGAACTAAGAATCTGACGTTTCCCTCAGGTGTAGATCTGCTGAATATGCAAATGGTTCCATAAATTTCATTCCTTATGTCTCTTCTCTGTACTGAGTTAAGCTTTAACCCTTTCCTATACCAACTGTATGCGTGTGTGTGTGTGTGTATGTGTATGTTAGACCAGTTTATGTGTTTATGTAGGATGTTAGACCAGTTTATGTGTTTATGTAGTATGTTAGACTAGTTTAAGTGTTTATGTAGTTAATAAAACCTTAGTTGTATCACACTTGACGTGGTTCATTGTTTGCTTATAACTGGAGTCACTTAATCATGCAGATTTATGCTACAAGCTTTTGTAGAATTGTACAGTAAGAAAGTTATTTCCCTTAACCAGGAAATTAACGTTCTTAGAATTGACAAGACAGTTGACCCTTAGAGGTCAGCTAAATATCTACAACGGATCTAAATATTCATAATTAATTATAACTAGTTATGATTAATTATTCATATTTCCTCATGAGCTGATTCGTTACACAACTACTAAAGTACATAGAGAAATATGCATATTCAGATTCAGCCCTTGTGTCTGAATATAAATGCTTCCTTATGATATAGTATGAATCTGGGTCAAAGGATAATGCTCAAAAAGGTGGTGGATAGTGTGTCCAGAAATGCATCAATACAGCATAGGAAAAGAATACATTTAGTCAACAGTTAAGATGTTTTTTTTTTCATTAAATACAATACTTGATTTCGGTGTTACCTAAAAGCTTTAAGTGCTTTTTACTTTAATTTCTATCATAGGTGCCATTTTCTTTCAGTGTGTGTTGTACATAAAGAAATGTATTTCAGCAACATTAAGCTCAAAATGGTTGGACAGTGGTTAAAATAAAATGTTCGTATAATAATGAACAAGACTGAGAAGTGTTGAGATAAGATGATGTTGAAACATAATGCTAATTGCTCCTCATGGCACGCTCCACAATAGAGAGAATAAATAAGAGCCTGGCACTATCAGTAGCTAAATTCCTGCTCATGGTATCATGGGATCTGTTTACTTTTATCTCTGCATGATAATAATTAGTGGGAATGTTTTATTTTAAAACTAAAATTAGCTTTTTGATCATTTTTATTTTTGGAATTAAGTCCATTTCTTTCCCCCCCTCCTTTTATCAAGGCTATACTGTATGCCCTCATTTGGAGCTTCAAAGGCTTCCTTGAAATGCTTAGTTTGATTACACTATGAGACTTTAATAATATTTAATAATGATATAATGGCAGTATTTGAGATTTGACTGACTGTATACCATCAATAGAGTAAGACCTGCCTCCCACATGTGATATCAGTTTTTTTTTGAAGAAAATGTGAGTGGTCTGTGGGTGGTTGTTAAGGTGTTCTAAGTGGTTTTTAGCATGTTGATTTGCAGTTGCTAGGGTGTTCTGCTTGGTTGATGATGCCTTCGTTGGTTGGCACAGTCTAATTTGCTGGGGTAAAGAGTGAAACCTGGCTGGGATACTGACATTTGACTCTCAGAGTGATGCTTTATAGAATATGTGGAAAATCAAAGTTGGAATGTTTTTCGACATTTTGTGTGTGCAAACTGTTTTTGTGATATATTAGGTGTCTGTAACATTAAAGATGTGCTTGACCCAAATACCATTGAGTAGCTGTTTGTTGTGAATATCATCAACATGTCTCTTTGAACATTGATACCGTTGTTGAAACAAACTAAATTGCAAAACTGAATAATGACACGGTCTTCAGTAGAGCTGCTTTACAGTTGAAATTGTAGTCGTTTCATAGTTGATTAATTATTTTTATGTTTATTACTGTGAAGCTGCAATCTGTGTTGTATAAAGTGCTATAGAAATAAATGTGACTTGACTAATGAACAGTAAACAGACATGGTGATGTGCGTCAGGTAACTGTGTTAAAATATGTTGACACTAGTGAACATGAATGATGCACATTTATTGTAGTTACTTCTGTAATGACTTGAGTATATGACAAATTAAACCTATCATATGCAGAGAAAAGTATGTATTTAACATTTCAGAGGAGGAATTCCGCTTTCTGCATTATTGTGGAATATGCAGTGTTGTGGACTTTTATTTAGTAATCACAAAGGAAAGTGTAGTCTGGTGTACAGACATTAAGCCCAATAAGAAAATGTTTTTTTGTGTGCCTGTACAGTACATCTCAGTAGGGGAGTGTCAGTGTCCTGTGGGAACAGCGGTTAAAAGCCACTTTCCTGCAGCGTGGTCAGTCATGCGAAATGTGTTTAGTTTTTAATTGTGTGATGAATTCATTCTTTAGCTCAGCAGACATGCATGGATTTGTTGTCGGACTCAAATACAGGTACTTTGTCTTTGCATGTATTCATTAAAGACTGCACTAGATGGCCACCTGAGGTTTCCCACATTGATTACCAGGAGTTTCAAAACCAAGCTGCTTTATTTATAAGTAGCATGAAGATAAAGAAGCCCTGCAAACAGTTATCATAATCATAATAATCTAGATATCAGACAGATATCTGTTACAGAGGAGGCTCCCGTACCACCTCCTCCGCACCACCAGAGGGAACTGTCCCCGGAATATTAGTGATCTCCCATTCGGACTCCATTTCCCATCATCCCTCATACCTGGGACTGATTACACAACCACACCTGCACCTCATTTGCATGCTCACACACACACACACATATAAGCCACACCATTACACGGACTCTTTGCGAAGTCTTGATTTGCCCTGGCTGTCATTTCCGAGCGTTATACCTTTGTTTGTTTTCTGTGCATCTGATCTTGGACTGTTTCCTGATTGTTATCTGCCTGCCCCGACTTGGATTGTTTCACCTGGACTCTGTTTGCTAGCCGCCTGCCCTGATCTCTCGCCTGGTTCACGATTCTGTCTCTGCCTTGTCTGTGCTGTTCTGCCTTGCCGGTATTTGACCCTGTATTGTCTGACTATTCTTAATAAAACTGCAAATGGATCCAAACCCTTCTGACGTGTCGCAACAGAAGACTTCGCCAGGCCAAATACTACACCAAACTAGATCTACGCAACGCTTACAACTTAATTCACATCCGTGAAGGAGACGAATGGAAGACGGCGCTTTCCACCACTAGTGGGCACTATGAATACTTGGTTGTGCCGTTCGGCCTGGCAAACAGTCCTTCAGTTTTCCAATCTTTCATGAATGACATCTTCCGGGACATGCTCGACAGATGGGTAACCGTATACATCGACAATATCCTGATTTATTCAAACACTCTGTTGCGACACGTCAGAAGGGTTTGGATCCATTTGCAGTTTTATTAAGAATAGTCAGACAATACAGGGTCAAATACCGGCAAGGCAGAACAGCACAGACAAGGCAGAGACAGAATCGTGAACCAGGCGAGAGATCAGGGCAGGCGGCTAGCAAACAGAGTCCAGGTGAAACAATCCAAGTCGGGGCAGGCAGATAACAATCAGGAAACAGTCCAAGATCAGATGCACAGAAAACAAACAAAGGTATAACGCTCGGAAATGACAGCCAGGGCAAATCAAGACTTCGCAAAGAGTCCGTGTAATGGTGTGGCTTATATGTGTGTGTGTGTGTGAGCATGCAAATGAGGTGCAGGTGTGGTTGTGTAATCAGTCCCAGGTATGAGGGATGATGGGAAATGTAGTCTGAATGGGAGATTGCTAATATTCCGGGGACAGTTCCCTCTGGTGGTGCGGCGGAGGCGGTACGGGAGCCTCCTCTGTAACAATATCAGATCATGTTTTCCACAAAAATATTAGGCAGCATAACTGTTTTTTTTCTTCTTCAAAACATCAGCATATTAGAATGATTTCTGAAGAATCATGTGACACTGAAGACTGGAGTAACAATGGCTGCTAAAAATTAAACTTAGAATCACAGGTAGAAATTATATTTTAAAATATATTAAGAAGAAAACCAGGAATTTTAAATGATAATATTTTGTTTTTTCACAACACTTACTGTGTTAAAAAAAAAATCATATTCTGACTTAATGACTAACTTGTAAGTTGTAGTGTAGATGTATAAATTGAGTTACTGAGAAATGTTTGAGTTTGTATTGTTATCTTTGACTTTTATTTAGTATTTTCTTGCATTTAACACAGCGAGTCAGTATTGTGAAAAATCTCCCTTTAATCTCATTGCTGTCTGAAAGAAATGCTTGGCATCTTATTACATGTTTTTTCGTGTGTGCCTACGTGAAGTCATACATTGTTTGATGGATATTAAAATTGAAGATATGCTGGCAGACAGTTTCTTTAGGCTTTGAATTGTACTTTAAACATACTCCACCTTTAAAATAAAGGAGTTTGTTTTTGTTCTGTTTTCTGTTCTTCTGCCCACATTGACCATCATTTTTTCATCAACACTGGCATTACAACATGGTTCCTGTGGGTTCAAAATAAACATAGACAGATGCTTGTTTATACATGACTTTGATAAATGGTTTCTCGCTCCACATAAAGAAGACAAACAACATGCAGAGGAGGGTAACACTACTGCTGTGTTTAATTACTGTACGGCGCCTGCAATCACAGCAATAAACCTGTCCAGCGCTCCTGTTTAATGAAGGCAGATCAAAGTTAAAGATGTCCAGCAAGGCTTTCATCCCCTCTGCTAATGCAACACATCTGGGTGTCTTCAGAAATATTTATTGTGTGTCCAATGTCACTCACCTTAGCTGGACTGAGGCTTTCTCAAATAACCAATGGATATTTTTCATTGTCAAGTCATTTATTTGTTTACTGCTTTTCACGATACACATTGTTTCAAAGCAGCTTTATAGATAATCATGTTGTTAATGTTTATAATATATTTATGCTTTCTGTCAAATTGTAGCAAGGTTAGAAGCTGATGATTAAATGAAAATATTTATATATATATATATATTATATATAATATATATATATTTATATATATATAATATAGTTATACATGTTGCGGAAAATGTACAAATCCATATATATCACCCACCAAAAACATTGATACCTTATGGTAAGCACTGATATGTGAAAAAATTGTAGCACTGGTGTAGCAGCACACATTTGGAGTTGTTGTGCACCGAGTTGTTGTATGAAGGGCAACGCTGAGTTCAAGTCTTGACAAGAGCGACTTGATGAGATAGAGGGAAAAAAAATCAATACTCTCAGTGTGGATGGTTTGTAACAGGGCCTCCCTGAGTGGTGTCTGTCACTGTGCTCTCAGAGGAAGTGCTGACCAAGAGGTGTCAGACCACAGCAGGCAGAGATAGCACTAGAAGATACAAAGACAGCACTAGATTCTTCAGGACCACAGACAGGGATGTTTGAACTTGATTTAGATGCATTTTCTTTGCAAATACAGCTCTTGTTGTCCCAGTAGAGGAATTTTAAGTAATTATGTTCAGATTATACACTGGCAGCTAGAAAATTAGGTTACATCTTATTGGATGCATATTCAGATACGTTCCAAAAATTAATCTCTCGCTTGTTTGGCCTAAAGCTAAGCAGGATTCATTTGTACTCCTTCATTTTATTACAGTCTTGGTATTATGGCTCCAACCAAGAGCTGCCGCTGATAATGAAGCCACCAATATGGATGATTCCGTCACTCTTGATTAAGTGTTGTGTCATGCTCAGAGTAATTGCCTTAATTAGCTATTGAGCAGTTTTCAGGGTTAATGGGACAACAGGTTGGTAGCGAATGTAATGCAGTGCTGGAAGCTAATGACTTTACTTTCATCTTCTCTGAAATGATTTGATTAACAGTAGAGAGAAACAGATTGTTTGTTATTACAGAATCAATTTCATGGCTGGATGAGCTTTCTCTTGACATTTTTTATTTTTTATTTATTTTTTTTGTTGGCCAAGAACAGACCACCAGGCCACCAGACAAATTCAGAAAATCTGGCTTGCTCTTAGGAAATAAAACCAACTTCAGTTGCTTATTTCCATTAAAACATTTGTAGAATGTTGGTCCAAGAGATTTGGTCCAACCCTGATACAGCTCACCTGCCTGTAGCTTTCTAGTAGTCTTGAAGACAATGATTAGTTGGTTCAGGTGTGTTTGATTAGAGTTGGGAGCTAAACTCTGAAGGAAAGTGACCTGGAAGGGCCAAGTTTGCCCACCCCTGCTCTAGTGCATCACACGAAATCTTTCCTCTCCACATGAGTGTTTGATGAAGTTTTAATGACTTCTGTGACCGCAGGTTCTCCATAAACACCTTATTTTCAAGCTCATATGTCTGTCTATTCTCTTCTACATTAATATTAAGAATTGGCCTTCACAGGCACTGAAAATGCAATTTCCTCTTTAATCTTGTGTATGGAGGGGAAAACAATTGAAAATGAAAATATATGAGTAACAAATAATAGCATAAATAAATAGATTCAACATAATTAAAGCATTTCATAATACAGCTGCAAGTGTGAATACTGTATAGGCCTATCTGCCCAGTGTTAGAGATGAAAATGGGATGGTGATAATTGTTGGAAGTTGAAAATTGTATTGCATCTCGAGTGTTTGAATTAAATTGAGGCTCTTGGGGCATCTCCCCCTACCTCACTTTTTTTTCCAAAAAAGAACCGCACTTGTTAAGTTTGCTTTACTGTAATATATCAAGAAAAAATTCAAAATTAAAATTTGATTAACACCCAGCCCTGCTTAGCTAATATGACAAATTATAAACTTACAAAGCTCACATTTACTAAATTGTTAGCATGCACTAGAAATATGCAGTGTATGATTGGGCCAGAGGTAATAGCACCACAAGTTAAATTGCAGTGAATATTAACAGGAGTGCACTCTCATTTGGGTTAATTTAAGTCGATTCTAGTTAGGAACTTGATCAACTTGACCTCAGAGCAGTAATGAACTTTACATTTCCAGGGACACCTCTTTGAACCAAATCATGCACTTGAACTTGCAAGGCTTAGTTCATGTTACCTAAAAAGGAAAAAAGGGTGAATGAAAGCTGATATGACTAATTGTATTTATATACACACTATAGAGTATTTAAATATATTTAAAAATGTAATTTATGTGATGGCAAAGCTGAATGTCATTTACTTCCGTCTTCAGTGTCACATGATCTTTGAGAAATCCTAGTCTATATGATGATTCGCCTTGCTTCAAGAAACATATTTTCTTGGTAAATGTTAACAATCAGTTTTTTAGCTTATTCTTTTAGGGACTATGTACGTATCTCACTTTTTACAAAAAAGTGAGTACACCCTTCACATTTTTGTAAATATTTTATTATATCTTTTCATGTGACAACACTGAAGAAATGACACTTTGCTACAATGTAAAGTAGTGAGTGTACAGCTTGTATAAGAGTGTAAATTAGCTGTCCCCTCAAAATAACTCAACACACATCCATTAATGTCTAAACCGCAGGCCACAAAAGTGAGCTCACACGTGTAGCGTCTGGACCAATCAAACACATTTTTCATTTGATTTAACAAATCAGGTATTCATTAGATTAACAAATCGTCACAATAAACTGGATGCCAGGATATCTGCAACGACACCAGGCCCCCCCTGGTCACCATGGCAACCCTGACACCAGATACATTTACGACCTAATGGAATGCGAAGCAGGGAAAAGCACTGCATGCCCTTTTCTAAGAAGAAAAGACACAATGCACAGTAAAAATTGATTCTTCTCTAATTAATTAATAGGAAAACTTTTCTTTGAATGAACAGTGTATCCTTTAGGTCATGGTGTATGTTGTCTTAGATTTTATATTGTTTTATGCAGGCTTATGATCGAAACACTCATTCCTGTCATCTTACATATAATATATATAACCCTACCATGTTTAGTACCTATGAATTAGTCTTCTGATGATCTAAACAATATTATATGTTGGTACATAGGCAATAAATAATTGTGCTCAGATTCTTTAGTAATTTCGATTCAAGTCCATATGCAAATTACCATGCTTAGAGACAAAGGGTCATAAAAACTCCCAGTATCTCAAAACTCCCACTTGGGACGTCAGACTTTCTCATTGGACAAGCCCCTATCTTGAGAGGCGTGAATCTTCTCAGACTTTAAAGGCCTCACATCAGTGACCCGTCCTAGTCGGTGGTTCGGTTAGATTCTTAGATGAAGACATGAGCTAGAACGCTTATGCAACCCCCTAAGTACGTGCCAGGCTTCGACCTTGACTTTTCCATTCACCAAAGATTCTCTGACTCAAACTGGTTCTTTTTCATCAACCAACTTCAGCAAAGATCAACTTGAACCTTCAGACTGCATCAAGCCTTTCTTTCAGAAAGACGAGACGTGCAAGTATTAAACTTAGTTTTATTAATTGATACATTAAATATCATCTTTTTACAAAGGTGTGTTTGAAATAAGAAACTGATGTTTCCTTCAGGCTGTAAATCTGCTGAATATGCAAATGGCTTCCATAACTTCATATTCTTATTTTCTCTCCTCTTTACTGAGTTAAGTTTTAACCCTTTCCTATACCAACTGTATACAAATTGTGTGTGTGTGTGTGTTAGACCAGTTTGTGTTTATGTGTATGTTAGACCAGTTTAAGTGTTTATGTGTATGTTGGACCAGTGTAAGTGTTTATGTAGTATGTTAGACTAGTTTAAGTGTTTATGTAGTTAATAAAGCCTTACTTGTATCACACTTGACGTTGTTCATTGTTTGCTCATAACTGTAGTCACTTAATCATGCAGATTTATGCTACAAGATCTTTGTAGAATTGTACAGTAAGAAAATAATTTCCCTTAACCAGGAAATTAATGTTCTTATAATTGACAGACAGTTGACCCTGAGAGATCAAGTAAATACTTACAACGGATCTAAATATTTATAATGAATTATAACTAGTTATGATTAATTATTCATATTTCCCCATGAGCTGATTCGCTACAACACTCCTAAGTGAAAATGTCCAAATTGGGCCCAATTAGCCATTTTCTCTCCCCGGTGTCATGTGTCTCATTAGTGTTACAAGGTCTCAGGTGTAAATGGGGAGCAGGTGTGTAATGGCGTTTTTCCGACAGACACTGAATGGTTTGTTTATATTGGTATGGCACGGTACGGCTCGGTGCGGTTCACTTTTTGGGGGGTTTCCACTGGGTACAGTACCTGGTACCTGGTACTTTTTTAGTACCACCTCAGTTGGGGTTCCAAGCACACCGTACCGTTACCAAAACGTGACGTGTAAACTCTGCTGATCACGGATTGGCCGGAGAGAATTGTCACTACCTGCGTTACTGAACTTGGACAGTGGACACAAACACAACAGAACCGCTAGATTTAAATCAGCACAGCCAGCGAAGGATCGAACACAACTGTTTTGAACGAGCGCACCGTTTTTTTAACAAACAAAAAGTTTTGTTGTCTGTTGCGGAAGAACAGATGTTCCTCTCGTTGATAGCAGAGGAGCGGATCCAGCAAGAGCTTGATGGGGCGACACAGTCGTGGTAGAAGAGGCGGCGCAACTACAATGACATGTGAATAATCTCGCCCACTCTAAAGCGGTACTGAACTGCAGTGGAAACGCAAACCGTGCCGAGCCGTGCCGAGCCGAACCGAACCGTGCTGTACTGAGCCGTGCCGAGTCGAGTCGTACCATGCAGTGGAAAAGCGCCATTAAATTTGGTGTTATCGCTCTCACTCTCTCATACTGGTCACTGGAAGTTCAACATGGCACCTCATGGCAAAGAACTCACTGAGGATCTGAAAAAAAGAATTGTTACGCTACATAAAGATGGCATAGGCTATAAGAAGATTGCCAAGACCATGAAACTGAGCCGCAGCACAGTGACCAAGACCATACAGCGGTTTAACATGAAATGTTCCACTCAGAACAGGCCTCGCCATGGTCGACCAAAGAAGTTGAGTACACGTGCTCAGCATCATATCCAGAGATTGTGTTTGGGAAATAGACATATGAGCATTGCTGCAGAGGTTGAAGGGGTAGGGGGTCAGCCTGTCAGTGCTCAGACAATACGCCGCACACTGCATCAAATTGGTCAGCATGGCTGTCGTCCCAGAAGGAAGCATCTTCTAAAGATGATGCACAAGAAAGCCCGCAAACAGTTTGCTGAAGACAAGCAGACTAAGGACATGGATTACTGCAACCATGTCCTGTGGTCTGATGAGACCAAGATAAACTTATTTGGTTCAGATGGTGTCAAGCGTGAGTGGCGGCAACCAGGTGAGGAGTACAAAAACAAGTGTGTCTTACCTACAGTCAAGCATGGTGGTGGTAGCATCATGGACTGGGGCTGCATGAGTGCTGCCGGCAACTGGGGAGCTACAGTTCATTGAGGGAACCATAAATGCCAACATGTACTGTTTTTTTCATTGAAATACTATGAAGCAGAGCATGATCCCCTCCCTTCGGAGACTGGGCGGCAGGGCAGTATTTTATCATGAAACGACCCGAAACACACCTCCAAGACGACCACTGCATTGCTAAAGAAGCTGAGGGTAAAGGTGATGGGTTGGCCAAGCATGTCTCCAGACCTAAACCCTATTGAGCATCTCAAGGTCTCTAACATCCACCAGCTCCGTGATGTCATCATTGAGGAGTGGAAGAGGACTCAGAGGCAACCTGTGAAGCTCTGGTGAACTCCATGCCCAAGAGGGTTAAGGCAGTGCTGGAAAATAATGATGGGCGCACAAAATATTGACACTTTGGGCCCAGTTTGGACATTTTCATTTAGGGGTGTACTCACTTTTGTGGCCAGCGGTTTAGACATTAATGGCTGTGTGTTGAGTTATTTTGAGGGGACAGCAAATTTACATTGTTATACAAGCTGTACACTCACTACTTTACATTGTAGCAAAGTGTCATTTCTTCAGTGTTGTCACATGAAAAGATATAATCAAATATTTACAAAAATGTGAGGGGTGTACTCACTTCTGTGAGATACTGTGTATACATATATATATATGTATTGTTTTATAGGGGTCTTAAAAAGTATGATATAGCCATGCTAAAGCATTAGATATAATTAACTCATCTTTAGAATGTCATACTGAAGCTTCTCTTCACAACTTGTGATCAATATCCTGCAGTGATGAGAATAGTAATTATGACAGTTCCTCTGAGCGCATTTTTCCTGCAATTAAGCCTGAGAGGGCCTATATCAGGGGCGTAGATTACACGGGGGATGCGGGGGACGTGTCCCCCCCACTTTTAATATCATGTAAATTTGTCCACCGCACTTTTTCGGGCAAGCGTGTTCGCATAGAGGTTTTCAAGAGCGGTGAGAATAAATATAGATTTTAAATTCAAAGAGACAGTATAGTCTGTGCATGATCTGATGTTTTATTCTGACCCAGAATATGGCGAGATGAACATCGCGGAGCGCTAAACACTCTGTGCAGTATGTTTCATTCATACTCGAAGCCGGAGGGTGCTTTCGCTCAGAAAGTCATACGAGGAAATTCATAATATGGACAAAAGCGTCTAGCTATCGCTGTATGAAAACAGTTGTTTTCACAGAAAACAGAATCGTTTGTAAACATGAAGACATTAAACATATGATTGCAACAATATATGGCTTATTTGTGTTTTTAAAGTCATCTCCAGGTAATAAATAAAGCATATGAACAATGCAGTGCTAACTGACAAAGCATTTATTACAGTAACAGTATTGAAACTATTCTGCCTTATAATGTGATAAAAAAAAGTGTTTGTAGTATAAACAAATAATTATTATTGGTTATTGTCCAGCAGTTATCTGATTTCTAAGTCAATTAAAAGCTAGAAATTAGAGAACAATTAAAGTTGCCTATACACCAGTCAAAAGTTTTTGCAAAAAACAGTAATATTTTTAATGTTTTTTAAAGAAGTCTCTTGATGTTCATCAAAGCTGCATTTATTTGATCAAGTAAATTGTGAAATATTATTACAAATTAAAAATAACTGTTTTCTATTTTAATGTTATTTAATAATGTAAATTTATTGTGATTTACAAAGCTATATTTTAGATCATTATTAGTCACCTACGATACTTCAGAAATCATTCTGATATTCTGATTAGCTGCTCAAAAACATTTATTATTATTATTATTATTATTTTAGTTGATAAACAGCATGGAGTAGAATTTGTTCAGGCTTCTTTGATGGATAGAAAGTTCAGAAGAACAGCATTTATCGGAAATATAAATATTTTGTAACATTATAAATGTCTTTATCGTCACTTTGTCAATTTAAAGCATCCTTGCTAAATAAAAAGTGTTCATTTCTGAATTTATTTTCCAAAAAATAAAAATTATACTGACTCTAAGCTTTTGAATGGTTTAGTGTATAATGTTACAAAAGCTTTTTATTACAGATAAATGCTGATCTTTGGATCTTTATTCATCAAAGAATCCTGAAAAAATGTACTCATCTGTTTTAAATATTGATAATAATAATAATAATAATTAAAAAATGTTTCTTGAGCAGCAATCAGCATTATTATAAAGGATGTGATAATGAAGACGGCCGTAATGATACTGAAAATTCACGCTTTGAATAGAAAGCAGTTATTTAAATGCTTAAAAAATCATTTCAAAACATTACTGCCTTTTGCCTGTTACTTGATCAATATAATGCAGTTTTGGTGAACAGCAGAAGAGACTTCTTTATAAAACATAAAAAATCCTACCGTTCAAAAACTGTTGACTGGTAAGTTATATAGATTACAGAAATATTATATTGTAATGTTATATATATATATATATACAGTATATAAAATATGAAAACGATGCTTCACGATACAATAGAAGAACCTTTTAGTCTAAATGGTTCCATAAAGAACCTTTATCATCTGAAGAACCTTTCTGTTTCACATAAGGTTCTTTGTGGTGAAAAAAGGTTATTCAGATTATAAAAAGGTAAGAAAGAGATGATTCCCTATAAAGAACCTTTGACAATGGTTATTTGTGGAACCAAAAATGGTTATTCTATGGCATCGCTTGAAGAACCTTTTGAAGCACCTTTATTTTTAAGCAGTGTATAGAACATTTCTGTCCCCCTCACTCTGAATGATGGCTATGACCTGGCCTTGTCACATAATAAATTATACCAATTTGATGACTTAAAGGTACGGTTCTATTTAGGCTTTTTTCACTTTCTTTTAAACTTTAGTTCACTTTTTGTAATGTTGCTGTTTGAGCATAAAAATATCTGCAAAGTTACAAAGATCAAAGTCCACTTCAAAAGGAGATATTTATTCAACAGAACTTTTCAAAACTACAACGAATGACTCGTTTGGAACACAACGCATATTTTACGGGATTTGTGATATCACAAATACCGAAGAATGGGACAAGACCTGGTTGAGCTGCACTCAGAGAAGGCCAGCGAGTGGTATTACTATGTCGGCCAGACAAAATAGCTTTCCAAGACACAAGACGAGCGAAATTAGAGCTTGGCTTACAATAACCCGGCGGTTTAAATCGCAATCAAATGATTTGATATTGACACAATATTACACTGAGCTCGCAGGCTGGCTATGCGTTAAGGGGCCAGGACTTTCCTGAACCAGGCGCAGAGTGCTGACAATCACAACAAACACTGGCACACGCGAACCAATCACTGCCACAGTTGTGTTTCAGAAGGCGGGGGCTTCATTTATACAGGAACTATTACGACCGTCATGCCAGGCCTGAGGAGAGATGAGAAGGTGTTGTAATAATGTAAATATGTGGAAAAAAAAGTGTTTTTCGAAAAACCCCCCCCCCCCCCCCCCCCAAACCCCCCCCATTTCTTTTTTTTTTTTTTTTAGGGGGGGGGGGGGGGCCACCCTTCCTTAAAAATTTTTTTTTTTTTGAGCCTGTTCTAGTACCCCCCAAAACAAAATCAAGACTTTGTAAAAGAGATTAATAGGACCCCTTTAACTGCAGGCAATATGTATACCCAAAAAATATAAATATAACCCAGCAAAAAAAAGAAACATCCTCTCACATTCAATGTGTAAATATTTGTATTAAATATTTTTATTAGCATGAATTCAGCATATTTCTTCTGGTGTTTTTCAGTCAACTCTCTGTCCTAAATTATTATAACTGACTTTAATTGCCTACTGCCTGTAAACCGTAAGTGTCTTAAGGACTGTTAGTCCTCAGTGTGCTCTATGTACGTGATGAGTGACGCTAATTTTGTGTCATATATAAGATATAGATATTATATTATGTATGGGATAATATATTCGTCCTTAAGACACTAACGGTTTACAGGCAGTAGGCAATTAAAGTCAGTTATAATAATTTAGAACAGAGAGTTGATTGAAAAACACCAGAAGAAATATGCTGAATTCATGCTAATAAAAATATTTAATACAAATCTTAACAAAATTTTGCGTCACTCATCACTATGGTGGCTGGTTAGGACCAAAATGATTCATTCTCTCCCCTTATGAACTCCCGTATGAGTGCGTGATATAATTTCCTGATTATTAAACGCTACAGCAAAGGATATTAACAAGCACTAGCTTGTCAGCTTTTACAAGAGTGATGCCTGGAGTGAAGTTCCACTTGAGCAGGTTGTTCTGCTCTTCAGATACTTAAGTTTTCACATCTGATAGGTGTAGCACAGCTAGACAAGCAGGGACTCGCAAGTAAGTTTACTTTTACGTTTTGCTACAGTATGAGAGAGGTGCTGTTGCTCCCGTCTGCGCTTCTGACAGCTTGTGAAAATGAACATGAAGCCCGTTGTTAAGTCCTAGGAACAGACATGTGGAGGGTTGTCCAGTTTCTACAATTTTATGGCCCGTCATCTGCCTATGTACGTCAGATCTGTCAAACAAGCGGTCTAAATCTGGGTTCTGGATACATGAGTGACGAGTGTGAGTAATGAACGACCTCAGTGTGACATTTTGTCTGAAGCTCAATTGAGCAGATACACCAAACGCTGCTGGATCCGTCTGTGTCCATCTGGTGTGATGGTTTACACTTGGCAGGTTAATTTGGCTCAGAAAGAAAACTTTTCAATTTAATGATTTAGAACACACAAAGCTAAAACTCAACTGGTGGAGACACAAGAACTAGCGTTATGCAAAACTACATTTTTGTTTATTTATCTAGCTTGTATCTACTAGGTTTATTGAGCAAATTTTTACAGGAATCAGATTATGTTCCAAATGCTTGCCATCTGTTGCTCACAATGGTCGAATATGTGTTGCTGAAACTGTTTTGTAAATGTTAAGGCCGCCACATTTGTGTGCATATATTTTATCATAAAAACACTTCTTCACTAAACAACTGCAGTCCAGTTTAACCACGCTGTGGCTTTTTACAATTTGCGAATATAAAGTATAAGTGTCCCCAGAATGTGTCTGTGAAGTTTCAGCTCAAAAATACCCCACAGATCATTTATTATATCATTTTGAAAATGCCTATTTTGAGTGGAAGCAGAAACACACTGTATTAGAGCATGTCTCTTTAAATGAAAATGAGCTGCTGCTCCCCGCCCCCTTTTCCAGAATGGGGCTGTGCCTTTACAGCTGGAAAACATCTAAAAAACATATTTTGATCAACATGTCTATCACACTGAAATCATGCGTTTTAAACCATATTAGTTTAAACTTCTGATATAGGGTTTTCTGAGTGCACACATCCGAAGCATGCACACAGAACGTGACTGTCACACCACGCAAGGTTATTTTCGTAAACGAAAACTAAGAAGAAAACAATTGGTCAAAAAACATTTACGTAAACTGAAATAAAATGGAAATGTAAAAAAAAAATGTATTCTTTACCCGACCGGACCCGTTTGACCGCAATCAAAACCGCACGTGCATTAAATCTAGCTATACGTCAGGTAGGCAAAATTATGTATTTTTTTCATGTAACACAAGAAATCAAACCAACATTAGGTGCTCTAAGTTGGTGCTTTGAAGAAAAATAGGTGCACAGCGCAACATGGTAATTAACAGAAAAAAAGATGATAACATGCATCTTTCTGTAAACAATACAATACCTTTGCCTACATCTTTGTGAACAATCTGCCTGTCTATTTAAAAAAAAATGTGCATAAACCACATAAGGTTACATTAAATCATTTTTTGGTCTGCGCTTTGGAAGTGATCGGTTCATTCTGTACTTTAATTACAGAAACTAAAACTGAAACTAAACTACATAAAAACTAAATAGAATGAGTTATCAAAATAAAAACTAAACTAAAACTATTAAAATGATTAATGAAACTAATAAGAACGAAATGGAATTTTATAGCAAATTTGAAAATGATATTAAAATAAAACAAATGTAAAAATGCAAACCTGTAATAACCTTGATCACACAGCATGTGAGCACTATGTTCATGTCTTATTGCGCTAAAACTGTCAAATACACAAAAGTTTATGTTAAAAACATATGAGTTACAAAAACAGTTGGTGCTCGTCTGTGCAGCCAAAGACAGAACAGTTAGCATGCTTTGCTCAAACATTTGCCATGGCGTTACAACTGGTACTATGGCAGTGCCGTGGGTGGAAACGTGCAGATTAAGGGGTGGCAATATTATAATAAGATCCCCTTTCTATGTCACAGGGGGAGCGAAATCTGAGCGGCTCTTTTTTTCACATGCTTGCAGAGAAAGGCTTACCAAAAAAATTCACTGGGTTCTTTTTCACGTTTTCTAGGTTGGTGTATGCACTGGGGATCCGATTATAGCACTTAAATACGGAAAAAGTCAGATTTTCATGATATGTCTTCTTTAAATGGAGTAACTGTCATATGATATGTATCATAAGCTTATCATGGAATGTGCCTCATTCGTAAAACTCTTCCTAATACATTTGTGGGTGTGTTTGCACTGTTACCTGATGTAAACAATTAGCTCATTTTGAACAATTCTTTCATATGACTCATTTTGGAGTGACGGATTGTGTCAGAGAGTGATTCATTCATTGTTTTTGTGCTCACACATGCACAACATCCTTTCTTTCATGATTGAAATGAGGGTGAACTAATTATGATTAGTTGATTAGTAGGAAACAGATATGTTATAAGGGTGGCTGTGATATTTTACTGTGACTACGATATGTTAGTCTGGAAGGTAAGCTTGTGTTGAGGAAAACAACCTTCTGGACTAGAGAGATCAACTGTAATCATTCCTTTGTATTTATCAGAGCCTGTTCGGCTGTCACCTATCAAGAGAACGAATGACTTGGACTGGAGTAGCGGTTTGAGAGGTCAACTGCTTGAGGTGATCTTTTTCCTGCAAACAACCTATGCAAAAAATGCATCGACAGTTGAGATGCAGCTGAGTGGTGAATTAATCATTAATCGGTCATCATAATTTGTCTTTGGCTGAAATGATCATGATTTCCTTGGAATATGATGATGAATTTAAAGGATAAGATCACTTCCAGAGTAAAAAGTTCCTGATAATTTACTCACCCCCACATGATCCAAGATGTTCATGTCTGTCTTTCTTCAGTCGCAAATAAATTAAGGGTTTTCCAGGATTTTCTCCATTTCTTCAACGGGGGGCAATGGGTTGAAGGTCCAAATTGCAAATTGCAGTCATTTTCTTAAAACAATAAAAATGTATATACTTTTAAGCCACAAATTATCAGTACATTTTTATTCTGGAAGTGAACTTATCCTTTAAGTTGGTGTACACAGATGTGTTGGGGGAGTTTGGCTGTTAAAAATTTAAAGAATTGAAAATAAAGATTTGTTGATTTTGCTGTAAAAGACTCAAAGATTCAAATAAAAAAAATGTAATGATCTTCCCATCGCTATAACAGTGGCCACGATTCCTTTTTCTGAATCTTCCCAGAGGGCTGTTTCTAAAATTATACACTTCCTCAGCTTTTTTGACTTCTGAACTATGTTGATTAAATAAATCATAAATCAGCCAAACCCAGGTGCCAGTTAGTAATTAGCATTTTGCAGAGCATTTCTTCAGTTTCTATGGTTACAGTTTCTTATTGCATCCATCCAGTCATGTTTTTCCTGAGGAGAACATAAAGGTTTTTCATAATCATGATCAGGACCACTGGCGAATCAGTTGTCCGATGTTGCAGTTATTGCAATTTAATTTCATGCGCCTTGATAATGTAATTAGGTGTATTGATTGATTAACAAACTGGCTGATTGAAGCAGTTGATTGTTCTGGTCCATGTTCGCCTGCGTTCATTTTAGCGGTTCAGAACCGTTATGTGGTATAACCTTTAATGCAACTGGAGGACTATTGATTCCAGTCCTTTTCAAGATGTTTTATAGATCGTTGGATTAAATTCCTCTCTGGTATCGATTATGGTTTTTGAGGGCAGCACTGACACACAATTTCTGGAGGGCATCATCACAGGGACTGAGCATGGATCAATTCCATGCGAGATATTACGTTTCAAATCAATTACCGGAACATTTGAGGGAAGTAATCAGATTAAGCTATTAATATCAGAGAGAGATTGCCCGTTTTAGGTTACGTTTGTGGAAAAGACCAATTTCAGGCCACATATTTTCTGTAATTACACACAAATCACAATCATACCAGGCAGGAGCTGGAGAGTAAATGTCATTGAGGTTATAAAATGAAAATAAATAAATATATGAAGGAACCAGACAGCTGAAAATAGGAGAATATATCAGCAGTGGTATTGTTGTCCTGTTGACTGTTAGCTGAGAAGTTTTTTGTGTAATGAGGTAAGGAGGAACCATCACTGTTGGCTCTCAGCTTCCCACACACACAGATCTCTTATGAGAATCACACTGTGGCACCTCATGTGGCGGCAATGGCAGATGCACAGACAGCAGTGTTATATTCCCATTCAGATGGCAAGTATTTTACCCTGACGTCGTGATCTGTGAAGAATTGTGTGCATGTGGGAACATTTTTGTTTGTTTGTTCATGCTTGATTCATTTGTGTGAGCGTGCATGTGAAACACGTTGTATATACACATATACAGAGTTTATCTGTGTATTTTTGGACATTTCGTGATTGATGGGTGTGTTGTGTGTGTGTGAGTTTGTGTTCGGGCTGCGGTCCAGCTCTGCAGGGCTGTGGAATCATCCAGGTCTCCAGCATGCATCAGGATTATCTCCTGCTCGCAGGAGAGGGGATCGGCGTCACAGCGCTCGCAACTGGCCACATGCATCAAAAACCTTACTAGCACACCATCCTCTGTCATCACTGTACACAAATACAGAGATGAGCTGCAAATTATGTATATTTATGCATACTGCGTTCACACTATTTGCATATTAAAGACGATGGTTTGAGCCCCCCCCCCGAAAAAAAAACTGGTCGTTGAAAAACGCAAAAACTAAAAGGGAAAATGTCAAGAGTTTGAGGCACTGTTGGAAGCTTTTCTCAAAATAAGGTGATTTTTTTTTTTGAAAAATGATGATGTGAGAATACTGAATTTATATGCATGATCTGACCACAGATGTATGCTTTTTAATTACATTTATATCATTAATCGAAACTGGTTTTATTATTAATGAATTAATAATAACATTGTTACATTTATTATTCTACTTTAAATTTATGAAACAATAGTGAACAAAGAAATGAAAATTTGTGAGGAATTTACTCACTCTCAGGACCATTCAAAGATTAAGTTTGTTTTTTCATTCAGATTGGAGAAATTTTCACATTTATTTACTTTCCACCTCTTGTGCTGTTTCCAGAATGAGAGTCCCCCCCCGAAGTTCCAATATCTAATAAAAAACATCAACAATAATCAAAAGTAATGACACACCATTCAGGTCCATCAAGTAAACATCTTGTGAAGTGCAAGCTGTGTTGTCAAGAAACCCAAATTCATTATTAAGGTAGAACTTTAAACACTGTTGCTTTTGAGCCATAAATTACTAACAAGTCATATGGACCCTAATATTAAAGAGCTTCCTGCAGGTGCCGATCCCTGTTGTCCTCTGACATTAAAGAATCAAACAGGGACATATTGTTTACCCAAACGTTTTAGACTTGCTTGTAAACACGGCTTTGTCTGTGCATATTTCTCTCCTGATTCAGACGAGGTGACCTTTTCACTTGAGATAGCAATATTATGAATAGAGGGCTAATTTGAAGCTAAAAACATCTTGATGCATTTATTACAAACATGCAGCTTTTGCTTTACAAAACATTAATTGATGGACTGGAGTCATGTGGATTACTTGTGGATTATTGTGTTTTTATCAGCTGTTTGAACTCTCATTCTGACGGCACCCGTTCATAGGAAATTTCTGCTAAATTACTCCATATCTGTTTAGATTAAGAAACAAACGAATTTACATTTTCATTTTTGGATGAACTAATCTTTTAGCTAAGCCTTTAGCATATTAGCTAAAATGTTACATTTAATCATTTTATCCAATGCATGCAAATACAAGTTTCATTTTGATGGGTGTGCGGTTAAATGCCACTACAGCAACATTTCCCTTGTGAGAGTTATCATTAAACGGAACAGAGTAATTAAAATGTGAGGTGACTACAGTTAAGGATTCATACTTTGACAACCATTTAAGCTGATCTTTGAAACAGGAAGAGGACTGAAAATGGTGTTTGAAGTTATACAGTAGAAGCATTTATAAATTTACTATAAATCTCTACAGTATATTCAGCAATCAGAGGACTGATTTTAACCTAAATAAATCTGGCAGCTGAAATAGTTTGTGTGGAATTAGGCATGTCAGTAACTTTTCCAGAACAGAAAATATTTCATGACACACAGCTCCTAAATCAATAACACCAGATGAGGAAGGTGTTTCATTATTCATAAGAAAACAGTGTTGCAGTACATATGCAGTACATATCTGTGAAATGATGCTGAATATTCGAACATCCTAATAAGGATGTGGAAATGTTTTGGGAAGTGTTATTTGCTAGTTGGAAAATCCTATTCTTTTACACATGCACGCTTTAGGTCTTTCTTTCTGCAGACTGGAGAGAGTTCACGGCCGCAATAGGAAATCAAATATGAGTTCTAGATTTTGCCGGGGAAGGGGGGAGAATTGTAGAGAGGTAATCCAGTTTTTGCGACAGAGAATGAAAACGATCGTTCAGCTTCAGTCCCGGTAATCCCCTGAAATAACAAGCTTATGTACCAAAGCTTCCATAATTTTATCTGGAATCTTTCATACAGTGGCATTAGTATGACATCAAAGCTGGACTAGTAATTCATGGCCAGCAAATCAATAGACAGATGAGCCGTGTTCATTCTTAATACGTGGCAGAGTGCAGCATGGGCTGAAGCTGGTGTCTGTGGCTCAGGTAGGGTTTTCCTGAGATAACCGTTCTTGTCTGATGCTCATATCACTTTGCTTTGAGCTTTATGTATAAAATACATAACTTTCAAAAGTTTTCAAAGAAATTAACTTTCATTTAGCAATGAATCAAATGTGACATCTATAGTGTTATGAAAGATTTTGATTTCGAACAAATACTGTTCTTTGAACTGTATATTTATCAAAGAATCCTGAAAAAACGATCACATTTTCCACAAAAATATTAAGCAGGAAAACTGTTTTTGATATTGATAATAAGAAATGTTTCTTGAGCACAAAATCAGCATATTAGAGTGATTTCTGAAGGATCACGTGACACTGAAGACTGGAGTACTGGCTGCTGAAAATTCAGCGTTACAGTCACAGGAATAAATTATACTTTAAAATGTATTAAAATAGTAAACAGTTATTTTACATTGTAATAATATTTCTCAAAATGAATGTTTTACTGTATTTTTGATAAAAAATATGGCAGCTTAGGTGAGCATAAGAGACTTTTTTAATAAAATGCTGCTAATTTGTATAAAGTTAAACTCAGTTAATTTTACATCACTGTGAAGGCATTTTTCAGTTTGTTTCTGCATTAGGGATTTAATGACTGGCTCCCTGAATGAACTGTTGACGGTGTACTGAAATTGTGTCAGCGACAATAAACTCATTTGGGGTTACACGAATTGTAATTAGGTCTGCTGAAGCTCTGCAGTAATCCCTCTATTAATAAAGTTTTTAATTATACTTAACAGCTGAATTGGGTATATACATTGTTCCTGCTAGGATGTTTTGTTTACTGAATCGCAAGATTTGTCTCCAGAGCCTTCATTTAACAAAATAATTTCCTAAATAAAGGTGCACTCAGTAATGTTTTTCTCATTAAAAAAGTTTTATACATAAATAATAAAAAAAGCACTTTTGAGAAATCTTAGAATAATGTTTGCTTAGTTTAATTCTATGAGTGGCCCCCAGTTATCATCTCAGAAATATAAAAAAAATGGTTATTGTAGATTTTTAAGATGTTTTAATAAGTCCTGAAAAAAGACATTAACTTCAGTTTACTGTTCACACTGGAAATGGTCAAGTTAAGTGCATTGTATCATACCGTATTCCTTGTAATGTATAAATAAAATTATATATAATTCTAAATATTTTAGCAACCAACAGTTCATAAAATTGTTGGGATGATATTTATGAAGTTTATTTAAGTGTGTGGTATTAGGCGGTGAAATCACACTGGCTAAAAACAAAACAAAAACAAAAGATCCTGTGTAAAAGTGGAAGCAATTAATAAGAAAACTTTTGAGTTCCTTTCACAAAATATTCATTTGTGTTGCTCATTTGGTAGAGCGACCTTCTTGTGAGACAGTGGATTTGTGCAGTGGTGACAAACAATGTTTAGCTCTCCTATAGGAACAGATTACAATAGATTAGTCAAGACAAGAAAATAATACAAAAGCAAAACAGGCAAACAGCACTCAGAGTTGCCACAGTATAGGAGAAAACCAGAGGAGAGAGGGGGTGGAGGAAGAGGGCAGTTAAAGAAGCGCTCTGCAGCATGGATGCTCTGAGGTAATTAGGCTCGGAGGAGTCAGATCCAGTTTGGCTCAAGGATACAGCCGAGCAGTACAGACATCATTTCCTCCTGCATGCTGCCACTAAAAGTTCTGCTCACTGAGGAGAGGACAGTGAGAAAGACACATGTTCATTTTAGGGGCTTTGTGATGGCATATGTCTAGCTTTGCAACAGAGTCAGAAAGGAAGGCTGGGGCAAAAAAAAAAAGCATTGAAAATGACAAAAGCTGTAATTGCAGAAATTACTAGCCTATGTGGTGAACACTTAAAAAATGTAGGATATCATTCTGGTATCATTCTACACAACGTTTTCTAAATAACAGAATATTAATTCTCAATCTTTTTTAAAATAAATGTTTAAATTCCATATGTCTGAACTTAGTCATGTGTTGTACGTTTATGTGAGATTTAAGATTTATTCGATAAAAAAAAAACATTTCTTATTATTTTTATCAATGAAAACAGTTGTATTCTGCTGCTGTGTGAATGCAGCCTAAGAGGTTAAATACTAGTTTATATTGCAATACTCTTTCTTTATTTTAAAAGTAAAATAAAATTCCACTTGTGTATTGTGTATTAAAATTGTCCTAGTGCATTGTGTAATAAAATTAATAGATGGTAGTAGGGATGCACCGATCTAAATTGTTCATGGCTGATTCCAATTGCCATTTTTAAAATTGGTTTTAGTTTTTTTTCGGTAAAAGACAAGAAAGAATGAAAATATGAGTACATGAACAAGATGTTCATTTGTTCTATTACAGGCCATTTGTAGCCATATAAAATTAGAGGCAACCATGGCATTTTAATCACTATCCAAGGATGTTGCATACATGTAGCATGAGCAGTTTTTGATTTAAATTTGATTGTATAATTTTGAAGCAAAAACTAAATGATCTGACTTTAGATTTGTTAAATTAGTAAGAAATAATTGACTATAGGCCATTTAAATTAAATTAAATTAAATAGAATTTTGTCTCCTTTTTTTGACGAAAATAAAAAGAGGTTTTTTTTGGTAAAAGGTGATTTTTTTGAATACATTTTAGTCTCGTCTTATTTCATCAATTAAATTGCATGTTGATATAGTCATAGTTATCGTTTATTGACCTTATTGTGGTCTCGTCTTCGTCATGGGGAAAAAGCTCGTCAACGAACATTTTTCGTCATAGTTTTCGTTAACGAAATTAACACTATTATTGTGTAATATACCACTATACACTGGCTGTAAGTTGTAACAACATATCAGCAGGGTCGCCATGGAAGTGCTCAGTCATTTAAAAAGTTGCTTCCTCATTTGAATTTAGCCATAAAGATGCAGATCTTCATTCAGAGAGCATACAGCAAGGGCCAGCCCGGGCACATCGGAGTGCACCAAAGGGAATGTCAGCGAGCACCTTGAAACCGCCTTCATTTGTCACAATCAGATTCTTGGCCCCTCTCATGCTTTTTGTATTCTGTGCAGTTAGGGCGACAAGCTCGCAGGGACAAATCGCTTATCCCTGATTCCCAACAGCTCCGCGCAACATCAATAACAGCAGTGTTTAACATAGCCTGTGCTCTCATTATCAATGACTCGTGTTGTGGGCCGCAGTCTAGACTCTTTATCTGTGAGAGAACGTTTCAGATGTTTTGCAATTTACTCATGCAGGGACGGAGGCTTTGTTGTCAAAAACTTTGATCTTTTACCGTATCCAAAACATTTGTTTAGTTGTTTGTAGTTGAAACAACAAAAAATGTTCTTAACAATTTCCAAATCCATTTGTCCTGTTGTCAGAAGTATCCTCGCATGGATATAATGAAACATTTACTGAATTTGAATCTGTTTTGGCTGTAAAAATCCTTTTTGGAGCGTCTGTACTAGGTCAGCTTGACATAGTTGAATTGATTTTATTTACGATTATTGTATCGCACATAAAATATTGCATTATTAAGTTATTGCATATAGCGTTCATCTTGAATATTGTGCAGCCCTAATGTGTACAGGAACATAATTCTCAGGTTCTCGGGTCATCTGCAAGCGCATAGTTTGGACAGCCACTTGTAAACATCTCTTTTTAGCCCTGAAGTTATGTTCTGCTAATTAGTGTCCATTGAGAGAGGCTCTGCTGATGTTAATGTTTTGTGTCAGGCACATTTGTTTTTGTAATATAATTACCTTCAGTTTTGCTGGTCACATCACTCTGACCTCAACCGTTTTTGCGGCACATTTTAGGAATGCAAGTAACTGCCTGTTTAATTCTAAGGGTCAGAGAGTATGATAGTCTAAATTATGAATAGAGAAAGTTGGAATAAATCACCTTTTGCTTGAGGGTTCCTTTTGGGAAGGGCACATAATTCAACTTTTTTGGACTACATAAGTGAGTTTGTTGGAGAGTATGAGCTGCTTATCACCTTAGAGATGTTTGCTGAAAGTTTGCATATCATAGAAGGGACACTTATGAATTATAAATATGTGGTTATCATATCAGATGTAAAGAGTAATCAATAGTATCACCACTAGCACTAAAGGCTGTATGCAAAAAATAAACTGTATTAAAATGTAACTAGATTCAGGAATCAATCTATTTGCTCACAGCCACATGTACAAACCCAATTCCAAAAAAGTTGGGACACTGTACAAATTGTGAGTAAAAAAGGAATGGAATAATTAAAAAATCTCATAAACTTATATTTTATTCAAAATAGAATATAGATAACATATCAAATGTTGAAAGTGAGACATTTTGAAATGTCATGCCAAATATTGACTCATTTTGGATTTCATGAGAGCTACACATTCCAAAAAAGTTGGGACAGGTAGCAATAAGAGGCCGGAAAAGTTAAATGTACATATAAGGAACAGCTGGAGGACCAATTTGCAACTTATTAGGTCAATTGGCAACATGATTGGGTATAAAAAGAGCCTCTCAGAGTGGCAGTGTCTCTCAGAAGTCAAGATGGGCAGAGGATCACCAATTCCCCCAAAGCTGCGGCGAAAAAATAGTGGAGCAATATCAGAAAAGAGTTTCTCAGAGAAAAATTGCAAAGTTTGAAGTTATCATCATCTACAGTGCATAATATCATACAAAGATTCAGAGAAGAGGGTCAAGACGGGGGAAAACCAGACTGGATGCCCGTGATCTTCGGGGCCTTAGACGGCACTGCATCACATACAGGAATGCTACTGTAATGGAAATCACAACATGGGCTCAGGAATACTTCCAGAAAACATTGTCGGTGAACACAATCCACCGTGCCATTCGCCGTTGCCGGCTAAAACTCTATAGGTCAAAAAAGAAGCCATATCTAAACATGATCCAAAAGCGCAGGCGTTTTCTCTGGGCCAAGGCTCATTTAAATGGACTGTGGCAAAGTGGAAAACTGTTTTGTGGTGAGACGAATCAAAATTTGAAGTTCTTTTTTGAAAACTGGGACACCATGTCATCCGGACAAAAGAGGACAAGCACAACCCAAGATGTTATCAGCTCTCAGTTCAGAAGCCTGCATCTCTGAAGGTATGGGGTTGCATGAGTGCGTGTGGCATGGGCAGCTTACACATCTGGAAAGGCACCATCAATGCTGAAAGGTATATCCAAGTTCTAGAACAACATATGCTCCCATCCAGACGTCGTCTCTTTCAGGGAAGACCTTGCATTTTCCAACATGACAAAGCCAGACCACATACTGCATCAATTACAACATCATAGGTGCGCGTTTGGAGATGGCCCAGCCTGCAGTCCAGACTTCAGCGCATAGAAAACATTTTGCACATGCGTTATTGAATAGAGGAAGCTGCGACAAGGACGTCAGGTGTCCATTGGCATATGACAGTAGTAGGGCGCAACTAGAAGGCTGTATTAGACAAGAATGGGACAACATTCCTATTCCTAAACTTGAGCAACTTGTCTCCTCAGTCCCCAGACGTTTGCAGACTGTTATAAAAAGAAGAGGGGATGCCACACAGTGGTAAACATGGCCTTGTCCCAACTTTAAGATGTGTTGATGCCATGAAATTTAAAATCAACTTATTTTTCCCTTAAAATTATACATTTTCTCAGTTTAAACATTTGATATGTCATCTATGTTGTATTCTGAATAAAATATTGAAATTCGAAACTTCCACATCATTGCATTCTGTTTTTATTCACAATTTGTACAGTGTCCCAACTTTTTTGGAATTGGGTTTGTATGTCAGTTAGAATGATGTAACAGTAAATATTTGTATGTAATAATGAGTGGATTTATATTTGGACATTCTTAAATAAAAGTAATCATTAATCAGTTGACTTACTGAGAATGTAAAGTCTAAGAATGTAAAGTAAATCAAAGTGACAGAATAAAATGTAAACAGGTGAATTTATACTAAATACAACATAATATCTTACTTTACATGACTATGTTGAAAACATAGGACAGGGACTCAAATCAGGAAGTCCAAATAAACTTTTAGTACTGAAAGAGAGAGGAGAGTTTGGGATAAATGATGAATGAATCATTGAACAAATTATATTTTATGTTTTATTTAAAAAGCAGTCCCTGTTTAAAGGAACACTCCACTATTTTTGAAATAGGCTCATTTTCCAACTCCCCTAGAGTTAAACAGTTGAGTTTTACCGTTTTCGAATCCATTCAGCCGATCACTGGGTCTGGTGGTAGCATTTTTAGCTGCAGCTTAGCATAGATCATTGATTCTGATTAGACCGTTAGCATCTCGCTCAAAAATGACCAAAGAGTTTCTATATTTTTCCTATTACCTAGCTGGGAACTATTTTCAGGCACTGCGTGATATCATTGGGCCTGCTACACCGATGGTACTGCAGCAAAGTTCCTTGATTATTTCGCCGGAATGAGAGTATAGTTCCTAGCCATATCGGCCTAGAAAATCGCAACTTTTAGTACACGATGTAACTACAGAAGAGTCAAGTTTTAAATAGGAAAAATATAGAAACTCTTTGGTCATTTTTGAACGAGATGCTAATGGTCTAATCAGATTCAATGATCTATGCTAAGCTACAGCTAAAAGTGCTACCGCCAGACCCGGAGATCGGCTGAATGGATTCGAAAACGGTAAAACTCAACTGTTTAACTCTAGGGGAGTTGGCAAATGAGCCTATTTTAAAAAATAGTGGCGTTTTCCTTTAACATTGAGAATAAATACTATCAGATCAAAGGCTTAAAGATGTTTGTTCATGTTTTTAGTGGCTTTATTCTGAAGGTGGTGATCATTCTGAAACCCTTAGAGAGAGCTATCTTAGCCCTGTGATTTATCTCATATAATTGTTGTGCAAGTGCCAAAACCCCAATTGTGACAGCCAAAAATCTCAAGACCACTAAATACAAAGAGCAAATTGTGCTGCTTGTGGATTGCTAGAGAGCATTATGAAATTTTGATAGCATGCTTGCTTGCTACTAGCATGCTTGTAATTCTAAAATAATGGCTGGGTGGGTTTTCTGTCATCTGAAACTCTAGCAAAAAGTTGGTGATCATGACATTGTTCCAGAATAACAGAATCAATCACAAATACGGTGGCTGAAACTAAAGAAATTGCTTATTTCAGAATGGCTATGTTAGAGTCCTGACCCCTCAGTCATATTGAAACTCAGTGGCGTGATGTGGGGTAAACCATTCAAGCAAGACATCCCAAAATACAGAAAGTGAAATAGATTATTTTGAGGGAAATTGGGCAAAAGCTTATAATTGCTGCACAGATTTGATAAATATCTATGAAATGCTGATTCAATTTAATGTTTTTTTTTTCTTTTCTTTTTACATCAGCATGATTGTTGAATTTATTTTTTGTTAAAAAAGATTATTTATTATTAGGACTTATGTGATCAGATTGTTATACGATACATATTTTATAATATGTTTTTAGACTACCCAGATATGCAATAAATACAATATACTGCATTTCATATATTTCAACAAATTCTCATGACATTTTGTAAATATTTTATGTTTTGGTGAATTGGTGATGAATTTGCATGAACTTTTAATAATCTCTTATGTATGTTTTAGTACAATCTGCATATACTCCACTGTCGGTTCGGTTTAGGGTTGGGGTTTGGTAGACCTGCATTCTTGCTTTTTTCTAAAATCTGTAAATTTTCATACCAATCAAATCGTACAAATTTGTCTCCAATTTGGAAACATTTTTACATTTTTATGTTGAGATTGGGTTGTATATTTTCATTAACTACTCACCCTCAGGTCGTTCCAAACCTGTAAGACCTTCGTTCATCTTCGGAACACAAATTAAGATATTTTTGATTAATTCCGAGAGCTCTCTGACCCTCGCATAGACAGCAAGGATCCTAATAATCCATGTGACATGAGTAACGACTTTATTCAACAATTAGTTTCCTCCACGTCACCCTATATTTTCGAGAATATCACATACTTAAACAACGTATGCAACGTATGTACGCGTATATATTTGGTTTCCGTTCAGATCAAAGTGCAAACAATGTAAACGTATCCGCGTACATACGTTGCATAAATGGCGCATAGGGTGATGCGGATGTCACATGGATAATTTTAACGATCTCCTTGCTACATTTCTGAGCCTTGATTTGCGGTCTATGGGAGAGCTCTCAGAATTAATTAAAAATATCTTAATAAGGTCTTTCAGGTTTGGAACGACATGAGGGTGAGTAATTAACCCTTGTGCGACCTTTTGGACATTTTTGTCCTTTTCAGTTTTTTTATTTTTTTTATAGTTTTGCCTGTGTTATTGCCAACTGCATAAATTTTGGCACAAGTGTGTATTTTTATTAGAATTGTAATATTTCACCCTCATTTCCTTTAATAAATCAATTTTACACTAGGTACAAAAAATAGTTCCTCACAGGACCTTTTTAGGACAAAAATGTCCTCATTGAAACCCATTAAAACTGCAATTTTTAATCGCAGTGCCATTTAACTGTAAAATTATGCATTTTTTGTTGATAGGCTTTCATTATATTGGCAAGGATTTAACATTACATTTTTTACCAAATGGTGCATTTTTTCAGGTTTGACCTATTAAAAAATACTCACTTTAGTTCGTGTTCTGATCTGCAGATTATCGAGCCAATTGGAGAAAATAATGCAGCTTAATGGTGTGGGGGTGTGGTTCCCCCCTATGGATGCAGAGCGCGGTTTTGGTTTATGTTCTCAAAAAAAATTTGTGTGTGTGTGTGTTCTTGTTATATTTGAGAGAGAAAAACTCTACTGCAAATCACAAATCCAACCACTGTGTGCACCAGCAGGAGTTTTGCTGGCATCTAATGGGGAAAATTTGGTACTGCGCCCAAACAAAATCTTACTGAAAGCTAATTTTTTGAGATATCAACCTCAAATTTGGAATACAACTTTAGATTTATGGCTTTGATTTTCTAGCAGGTATAGAGTTCAACATGTTTCATAAAATATATATTTGATAGAAAACATCGTTCATAAATAATTTTCATAAACCTAAACATCTAGAACTTTTTTTTTGGTTTCACTTTTTAAACTTTTTTTACTTCAACAATAATCTGCCATGGGTCCTCTTTAAAATGAGACCAAACTTAACTCTGTGCTCCCAAGCATCACATTTTGACATGGACATTTTTGTCCACCTATGTGTAACTTTTTTGAATTGACGCACAAGGGTTAATGACAGAATTTTCATTTTTGGGTGAACTATCCCTTTAAATAAATGTTTCATGGACACATATATGCATTCACCTTCACCTTCACATACATTTACTTTTTCAATTTAAATATGTCCCCAGATAGATTTTGTCAGATTTCTCCCAACTTCTGAGGAATCCCAAAATGTAGCTAAGTAAAGCCGCACACACAAACACACCCCCGCCAATCAGTGGGGTGGAGATTAGCCCCTTCCAAGTGCTCTGCTGTTCCACAGATTTGTCAGGAAACAGAGACACGAGGCTGAGCCGAAGATCTCAGATTAAACCTCTTTTATCCTTCTATTCTATTCTGTGTGTACCAGTCTGGACTGCTGGTTTGATAACACAAAATAGGCTGTAAGCAAAGATATTGATTCTCGCGCTGACGGAGTGCTTCTAATACAGTGCATGCAAATACTTGGCTTTGTGGTGATGCTGAATGAAGCTAAACTCAATCAGAGGAAGTGCCTGCTGCTCTGTGAAATGTGCCGCATTAATTTTCTTGCCTTGACCTCAATGGGCATAAACGACCAGTGAGGTAATTACATTCACATTCCCGCACAACAAATTATGGCTTTGAGACATCATTAAAAGACCCAGTGAAATTAAAATTGGAGTTCCGTGGCTGTTAGTCCATGTCTGTTAGCTTTGAGGCTGTCTATATTAGGGATGTAACGGTATGAAAATTTCTTATCACGGTTATAGTGACCAAAATTATCACGGTTATCAGTATTATCATGGTATTGTTCAAATATGCTGGAAATGTTCAAAAAGTACTGACACACAAATCACTTCACCAAGTTTTATATTTAAAAATAAACAAACAACAAATAAAATGACTTTTGTTTGCATAAACACTAAAACAAAAACATCACCAATGATGTCCGGATTTTAAATGACAACACGACTGACAACAGTTTAATAGCATGTTGAAATATCTAATATAAAATGTTCAAATAAAGCTTTGAAAACATTTCATAAAAAGGTAAACCTCACATTTCAGCCTTTAAAAGTTAAAGGAACACTCCACTATTTTTGAAAATAGGCTCATTTTCCAACTCCATAGAGTTAAACAGTTGAGTTTTACCATTTTCGAATCCATTCAGCTGATCTCCGGGTCTGGCGGTAGCACTTTTAGCTGTAGCTTAGCATAGATCATTGAATCTGATTAGACCGTTAGCATCTCGCTCAAATGACCAAAAAGTTTCTATATTTTTCCTATTTAAAACTTGACTCTTCTGTAGTTAGATCGTGTACTAAGAAAATGAAAAGTTGCGATTTTCTAGTCCGATATGGCTAGGAACTATACTCTCATTCCGGTGAAATAATCAAGGAACTTTGCTGCCGTACCATCGGTGCTGCAGGCACAATGATATTATGCAGCACCTGAAAATAGTCCCCAGCACGCAGGTGGTCACATTGGTTATGCTGATGGAAGTTAGCTTATTTTCAGGTGCTGCGTAATATCAAAGCAGTATTGCGATTAAGAACACTTCCTTTAGGTATTACATGGAGCGAAGATGAAAACAAAATGCCATCAAATCGTTTCTGAAGACAGTCAGAAACTTCAGAGGTACATTCATACAATTAATTAATTCATATATTAATTTGTATAATTCCCTGCTTTTCCGCCCGGTTTTCACTCAAAACGAAACTACTCTGCTTGCTGTGCGCACGTGAAACTGTTACTTAAAACTGTGCTTTATGCTGGACAGTATTTATTTATCACGAGTTGTTCAAATCGCGGTAATCTAATACGGTTTTAATAATTAAAATAGGAAATCGTAATACTAACCGTCGGGAATTCATGATTTATCGTCAAACCGGTAATCATTACATCCTAGTCTATATGCATGCGTACGCTCTAATTAGTTAGTGTAAAATTTTAATTTTTTATTTATTAATTGTAAATTATTTTTAGATAAACACATTTAAAATGTCCTCTTTTCTGGTAAAAATGTGCAAATATTAGCTGTGATTTAAGGCAGTAAACATGTATTGAACATTGTGAAAGACAAAATTTTTAATTTGGAGGTGATGGGATTCAGGAATTGAAGTATTATAATGGAACGAAGGAAAAATTCAAATAGTAAATGTAAAATGAATTTTTTTTTTTTACTATTTGCAGTTATTTTTATTCACACAAATCACTCTTGATCATATTGTGTAATATACCTAAAATGGCACTTTTGTTTCTCATCGTCACATTCAACAACAAAACGCTTAATAAATTAAGACTAATTAATTCAAAATGGCAAAAAAGTTAAGTACATGGACATCACTGATGTTTAATATTTAATAAAATGGTTGTCAGATATTAGCTACTTAGTACCTTGCATGGTTTCATTAATAAAACCAACGCATCACACTGTAATTCATGTTCAGATTCTGTGAACAGTAAAACCCGCCTCCTTTGATTTGATTGGCCATCTCAATCATCTTGACACACCTGGTCTCCAGAAATTGATGAATGGCCTCCGGCGACCGAGGTGGGGATCCGGAAGGCCGCGGAGCCGGAGCGACAGAGGATTAAGGTGGAGCCGGAGGGAAGGAGGAGCCTTACAGAGCCCAAGGGACAAGGTGTAGCAGGAGGAGTGGAGTCCCGAGGCGGCAGATGGTCGATGACAGACCAAGGCAGAGCTGGAGGGATGGAGCCCGGTGGAGCTGGTGGACTGATGGGCCACAGCGGAGAGGAGGGAGCCATGGTGGAGCTGCTGGGTCGAAGGGCCGTGGCGGAGTCTGGGACTCAGAGGCTGGAAGCGGAGACAAAGGATCCTCCAGCCATGATGCCGATGGAGACTGGCAGACCCGCGGCAATCCCACCGCGGGGGCGATGGTGAGGACTGACAGGGTGGTGGCGAGGACGTGGGTGGGGAGTTCAGGACGCTCAGGGGGATTAGGAAGGTGTGTGCTGCCCACACCACACCAACAAAAACCACTCCCAATACCGGGAGCGCCAGTGACAGGGGAATCACCTCCATGGTCGTTTCAGGGTAGACAGATAGTTCCCATGCCAGAGAGATAATTCGGGGCAGGCAGAGCTTTCAGATGAAGGCGGGAGAAGAGGGGGCATGTCTGCATATACATCCAAATTAAAATCCACTGAGCTCGGCTTACCCTCAGCCATGGTGCTGTGGGTGGCGCTTCCCTCGGCACTCTCACTGTCCATAGCTTTCTCCCCCATGGCGAAGACTGTAGCACTCTCCACCTGGTCTGAGGCCAGCTTGCGAGGAGATCCTCAGCTCTGTCGCTCCATTGGGCGATGGCTTGTCGGTCGCGGCAGGCTCAGGCTCTCCATCAGTGGGCTCGGGTTTTGGCACTGCGCAGCCGGGTGATGGTGGGCTGGGCTCTGGCTGTATTCCGAACCGGGGGGTGACGCTCTTCAGACACCTGATGACGGTTTCCCTCCAGTTTAATCTGGTGGTGTCTGGGAGGTCGATAGGGTGGTGGAAAGTAGCCCCGATCTGGAATATGGTCGTCAGGGTCTCGTCCTCAAGGGAGCTGGCGGTTGCTAGCCGGCAAAACTCCCTTACAAAAACAAAAGTTGTGGCTCTCCTGAAACACAGCGATGAACAAAGCCCGTCCATCCATTTAGGCGGTCTAGTCATCTGTCACGGTTGCTTGCAGGCAAGAAGACGAAGTCAGAAGAATTAATTCCAATATCCACAAGTTTACTGAATAATCCAACTAGGCAGGCATACAGAGGGTGCAAAATCAACATAGCATATTGGTGACTAGACACCGACTGAACTTGAGGGAAGAGTTTATAAAGACAACACAAACGAGATGATAAATCAAACACAGCTGGACACAAATGATAACAAATGAGGAGCGGGAATTCAAACAAAGGAAACAGGAACTAATGACCAACAAACTAAAAGACTGTGAATGACAAAACTAAAGTCCATGATTGTGACAATAGCACAGACAGCAGAGCGTAATGGAGTGTAGCAGAGCAGCATCAAGAATGTAAATTATTTGGCGGACAATCATTAAATAATAATGTATCATGAAATCTGACATTTTGGATAAATTTGTTTAACTTAAAACGTAAAAAAAAAAAGTCAATGTATTTTACATTCATGGTGGATAGAAGTAGGATTTGGATTTGCTGGCCTATATTATAAAAACTGATTCATTTCCAGTTCCTGTGAAAACTTTGAGATGATTTGAGTCTCTAAAAACAGATTGGTGGTATGCAGGTGTTGAGAGCCTGCAGAACCAACAGTATGTCATCACCATGTACTGAGTGCTTTTCTGTGTTTCACACAAAAGCATACTTGTCATTTTCTCTCAAAGGGAGCACAATACTGTATGTATATAGCATATATCTGTTCTCCTCAGATTTGGAGTATACTAGTACTATCTTTACCTATTGACAAACAAGCAGCTGCTTTTAAAAGCACTTAAAGGGACAGTTCACCCAAAATTGGGGGCGCGCCAGCATTCGTTTGTATTGTGTTTGTTTATTTATTCATTTTTATTTTTAAGTTTTAAGAGTTTGTTCTGGGTTGGAACCCGAGTAAAACTCGAAATCGTTAATGTTTGATAATCGTCTGAAATGGAGATTCTTAAGCTAGCATTGCTTCTGTGCCTGGCAGTCGGCCTGATAAACTGCGTGCAGCTGACGGGAAGCAAGAGGCTTATATACACGAGGGAGGATCTGATGTCCGTGATGTATCGCCGCCCTGTTGAGGATAAACCATTTCAAGAGGCCATTCATGATATAAGACGAGGACCCCGTTCCCATGGATCAGTTATGAATAAATCTAAGAAAAGAGGATTCAGAGGAGGTGTGAAACAGCGGGTCAAACGCCGGGGAAACAAACCTCCACTGCCGGTAATCACATTGACTAATGTCCGCTCAATTAACAACAAGTTGGATGAACTGGCTGCAAAAGTGGCATTTGATTGTAATTTTAGAATGAGCAATCCTCTTTGCCTAACAGAAACTTGGCTAAAAAATCAGCCGAATCCTATGTTAAATGGATACTAACATTATAGCCGACAGAGATAAGGAAAAGTCGCACAAGTCGGTTGGAGTTGGTTTATGCATCTTTGTTGACAATAAATGGGCAAAGGACTTTTGCATCAGAGAGAAGATTTGCACCCCAGACTATGACATTTTAACTGTGTCTTTTAGACCCTTTTATTTTCCAAGAGAATTCGGCCAAATAACTATTATTCTGACTTACGTTCCTGGTCCGAACATGGAAATAGCTGCTGAAAGATTAGCAGAGAGCTATAATTGCGCTCTCTCTCGGTCTACCGAACAGCTGGTTTTTATTTTAGGAGATTTTAACATGTGCAGTTTGTCTGATTATTTACCCTCTTTGCAGCAATATGTGACTTGCCCAATTCGATCCACTTGCACCTTGGACTGTTGCTATGGAAATGTTAACGACGCATATAAAACCTTGTGTCGTTCGCCTTTGGGACAATCTGACCATAACGTTATACATCTGCTGCCTAAATATAGAAGCAAACTTAAGCAGCAAGCAGTGGTCACTAAGGACATTCAGGTATGGACGAATAACTCTGTAGAGCAGCAGGTTTTGATGACACGGATTGGGACTTGTTTTTTAAAACTGGAAACGATTTGAATGAAATAACAAAACACAATCTCATCTTATGTACAGTTTTGTGAGAAAAACGTGACTGGGACCAAAACGGTCAGAATTTTTCCTAATAATAAGACATGGGTTTCTAAAGACTTGAAAAGGTGTCTGAATGATAAAAAGAGAGCTTTTTGTAGTGGTTTTAGTACTTTTAGAGAGTGTAAAAGGGGTAAATTGAGGGAAGCTAAATTACATTATAAGAATAAGATTGAGGAACATTTTACAACAGGCAATGTTCGGCAAGTGTGGGATAGTCTGAATATTATGATGGGTAGGTATGATAAAAGGCATAGTGATCCACCAATTACTATACCTATTAATGATATGAATAACTTTTTTAACAGATTTGATACTGAGGTTACTTAGCGGTCTTAACTGCAATAGTACTTGTCAGACCATCCCACATTGCTCCCCTATTAATTTGACGGAGTTGGATGTGGTTGGATGTGGAGTTGGATGTTCCATTTCTAAGATAAAACCTGGTAAAGCTGGGGGGCCTGATGGTATTAGTGGTAAAGTGTTAAAGAGCTGCTGTCACCAGTTGAAATGTGTATTGACAAGGCTATTCCAGGCATTGTTGCAAGCTGGAACTGTACCTTCCTTATGGAAAGAAATTGAGATAATCCCAGTACCAAAGGGGCCTTCAGTTTATATTGTGAATGATTTTCGCCCTATAGCTTTAACTTCTGTGGTATGTAAAACCATGGAAAGGATTCTTGTCAAACATCTAATGTCATCTGTTGGTTCTAGCATTCATCCTCTGCAGTTTGCATATAGACGAAAAAGGGGCACTGATGATGCTGCGTTAACTGATGAATTTTGTAAGGCCCACTTTATTTACCCTAAAATTTTTAGATTTTATATCAGCATTTAACACAATGAGGGTTGATATTTTGTTAGAACGGTTAATATCTATGGGTGTCAACAGGTACCTGGTTTTGTGGATTAAGGACTTTTTGTTGTCCCGTACTCAGAGGGTGTGGTATAATGGTCAGCTGTCAGATGAATGCACTGTTAATACGGGGGCCCCTCAAGGATGTGTCATATCACCTGTATTATTCTCACTGTATATTAATGATTTTATGATTCACAATTCTAATCTTAAACTTTTTAAGTATGCAGATGATATGGCTTTGGTAGGAATTCTTAAAAAAAAATTATGTAAATGACTTGGTCAAATATAGGAAACATGTTGAGGAACTCCTGTGCTGGTGTAATAATAGTGCATTGATATTAAATACAAAGAAAACCAAGGAATTAGTTATCAATAGTACTAGGCAAGATGTTGCAGTTGTGCCTGTAATGACAGATAGTCAGGCGGTTGAGATTGTTGATCATTTTAAATATCTTGGCACATACTGTATATAGATAGTAAACTGAGTTTTGTGGATAACACTAATAATATTTAAAAAAAATTAATGCAACGTCTATTCCTGATACGGAGAATCAGTAGGATTGGAGTAAGTCAAAACATATTGGAGATTGCCTACAAATCATTGGTAGAGAGTGTGCTGACCTATAATTTAACTTCATGGTATGTGCATCTTAATTGCAAGCAGAAAAATAATCTGGCAAGAGTCACTAATATAGCTAGTAAAATCATTGGCAGACCACAGAGTAAGTTGGGTGAGGTTTACACCTCAAGATGTGTTGGGAAAGCGGAGTGTATTTTAAAAGACCCAACTCATCCTCTGTGTGATCAGTTTGTTTCATTGCCCTCTGGGAGACGATTTTTAATGCCTAACCCGCAAAGCATCCCACATATTTATAAAAGATATTGTGTTTATCCGCTGCGAGCGGATATTTCATCAAAAAGCTATCCGGCATTCCACCGTCATGATGGTTTTCATGTTGTTGAGTATTTGTCTGTATGTGTATTTGGTTTTCGCTGGTGTGGTCAAAGACAAATTTCTACCATGGTTGACAATGACAATGTAATGTATTGTATTGTACCGAAAAATGTGTAAAAAAAATTCGGTGTTTCATTACCCATGATCATGTCATCCCATCAAGAATGTTTCAACTGTTTTTGTCCATACAAACAAAATCAGTGGGGTATAGACAAGAAAAGCACATTATTTCATAATGTCTACTTTTGTGTTTCACAGAAGAAATGTTTAGGATGACATGAGACAAATTTGTCATTTTCTGGGTGAACTATTCCTTTATGAATTACTTAATGTTGAATGAGTCAAAGAACATAGACTTTCAGCCCTACTGCAAAAAAAGAAAAGAAAAAAGCTTAAACCAGAACACACTGGAGCTCTAACTGGGCTCCCAGTCTAGTATGGTATTCAGCTGAACCAGAACACACCAGCTAAGAATAGCAAGCTTAGCTGATTATGGTGTTTTTTCAGCCGGTAAAGAGCACCCGATTCAACTTTCTGTGCTCTGAACAGTGATGCGGTTGTCATGGTGCACCTGGGTCGAAGGCTTTTCTTGCTGCATTGTAACTGCCACCGAGTGCCATTTTCAGTATGCGCACCATGTCAGCTACCCCTAACGCCAGCTTCCTGACAAGTAAATGAAGAGACGCTCGTTCCTCTTGTTTCTTCCCAGGTGACATGCCGTCCCCATTCCGTCACTATCAAAGAGACAGAAGGAGATTCAGGGAGTCTGGAAAACGGTCCATTATGGTCTGCCAGAGGGAGTACAGGCACCATTAGGGAATGATATCCGTTACAAATAATGCATGTTTCCAGGCTCTCACTCCATTCTGTCAAGGGCGGGAACGGGAGAAGATTGCAGAGCAGCAGAAGCGAGCACATTACTGTTTTAGTGTAAGACTACAGAAAAGAAAGTGTTGTGCGCCTATGTTGGGTACATTTGTATTCACAATTCAGTCGATCTGCATGTGTCAGCTTAGTTTCGTGTGGCTTGTGTCAAAATTGAAGCAGATGCAGAGATCTATAGATCTTCTACTTAAAAATACCCTGATGAAATATTTAGTAAGTTTAAATGATACAGATGTGTTTAAGGTATTCAATTTATAATCACATTAAACAATGTGCTTGTTTGTGTAAGCAGTGAAACTTTAAAGATCGAGTAGATCCACCATTATATGTGATCCTGGACCACAAAACCAGGGTCAGTTTTTTGAAATTGGGATTTATACACCATCTGAAATGAGTCTGAATGAATATAGATTTTCATCGTGTATGGTTGTTAGGATTAGACAAACAATGATTTGGCCGAGATACTATTTGAAAATCTGGAATCTGAGGGTACAAAAAAAATTTAATATTAAGAAAATTACCTTTAAAGTGGTCCAAATGAAGTCCTTTGCAATGCATATTACTAATAAAAAATTCAGTTTTGATATATTTATGGTAGGAATTTTACAAAATATCTTCATGAAACATGACCTTTACTTAATATACTAATGATTTTTGGCATAAAAGAAAAATCGATAATTTTGACCATACAATGCATTGTTGGCTGTTGCTAAAAAAATATACCCAAGCGACTTAAGAATGCTTTTGTGGTCCAGGGTCACATATTGTAGATGGGCACAGATTCTATATTTTCTCATGGTTTTTGTCATTTGCCAGATGGCTCATTTGATTCGGTATGCCAATTTAAACTACTATAAAGAAAATAAGAATATGTAGGAAATAAAACACCTTCAGTGAGTTTGGAGTTTAATAGCAAAATCTAAGGTTATTAAATATAATTCAGTTTTAAGACATTTATGAGAATTTAATGGAAGGGCTAAATTGCTTTGGAAATGGTGTAATAAACAATTTCCTGATAACTGGGGAAAGTAGTAGTCAGCCTGATAAAATAACATTTCAAATAACACAAAAAATATGTATGCTTAATTTTTCGCATAGAGATTGTGATTAATTTCTTTCAGGATTCTTTGATGAATAGAAAGGTCAAAAGAACAGGATTTATTTAAACTTTTATAACATCTTTACTGTCACTTTTGATAATTCTTTGCCAAATTAAAGTATTATTTTCTTTCAAAAAAGAAACTGTGGTCTAAAACTTGGTCAAACTCGACAGAAGCTCTCAGCGCTAACCATAGACTATAACGATATGCAAATTCAAATGCACTAAAGAAGAACCGTTTTGTCAGGATTTCTGATCAACATTAATCTGAAACTGTTAATTTGAGCTTTTAGGCGACATTACAATATATACAAACGTTTTTGTGTGGGGGAAAAAACGCTGTCAGTTTTCTTTTTTTATATGGTTCCCTTTGTATCTGTGTTACAAAAAGAGCACTAATGATATTGAGACTGAGGATCTTTAATGTCATTTCTGCTGTTAGGGCAGCAGGTCTATTATAATGTCACTGCAGAATGAGAAATCTTAAGTGCAATGACTTATTTAATATGCATTACTTTGTCTTTCCCCTTGTATCCATCATCCTTAAAAGTCTAAAATCATTTTCAGGTCTAGATTTTGCATGATTGTGGCACAAGATATGATAAAAATGTCTTTTGTAATCTTTCATAAAAAATATTTATTAACATACATCTTACTGTCTCTTAAACGATGTTCCTTTTCGGCTGTTACATAACTTTTCATGACGCAGTTTTTGTTGTTATTGTTTCACTTGGAAATATGTCACATTATGAAATTCAAATGGGATGCAACTGCCATGTCATGTCGACTATACCTTGTCTGGTCTCATTTGCCTCATGCAGTGTTTTCTTCAGCATTTGAACCTCAGTATTGAGTATAGTTGGTAATGCAGTTTCTAGCCTGAGGGGTGGACCAGTTACTTCTTCTCTTGCTTGAGGTGAGTATAGGAAACTGTATTGAGATACGTTGCGTTTGGAATGAGATTGAGAGGCAAGCTCAGATTTACAGAATAAAAACCTTTTGACTACTTAACACAACATTTAGAAGAACAATGAAAACCCGACAGCCCTAAACCATTTGACCAAGACAAAACACAAAGATTTGTTACAGACAAACAGGACAGGATGTTTGAGTTGTGAAATCTTTTGGTTTTCTGGGAAGTTCTTCAGTCAGATGTCTGTAGCTTTGCTGGTGTGAAGATGGCCAGGGCTTTAATTCGATTTTTAACTGAAACCATTTGAAGAGATTTATATACAAATATTTTCCAAGAAAGGAGGGTTTTCCCACTTTCCCTATGCAGTTAGTTTTCTGCTATAGGATCAGTATAGGAGATTGGAAATTTTTGTGCTGCCCCCCCCCCCCACCTTTTTTATTTGATAGGAAAAAAATTTGTTAAATCTGAGGGTACACTATAAAATATTTTTCAAAGTTGCCAATTAAAGTTTAATTTAATGCTTTACTTGCTGATTCCTTTTGATTTACTAGCAGTTTTCAATGTATTACACTTTATTGGTAGCTGAAATTAAATTATTAAATAAAGAACATATTAAAGTGCCCCTATTATGGGTATTGAAAGGTTCATATTTTGGTTTTGGGAGTCTCCAACAACAGGTTGACATGCATGCAATGTCAAAAAACCACTTTCATTGTTTTATAATATGCAATTTTTATTACCTTATTTGCTCAATGACTCCCAAACGATTCGCTCAAAGATTAATTTTTCCAAACCTCTCCTTTGCATGATGCTGATCTGCGGTGATTGGTTCGATTGGTTTCATTTTCATTTCATCATGCCTGATAAATGCTATGAAAGTAGGTTGTGAGCGCAGTGGTCCAAAAGCGGCATCTAGTGGCAAAGAAGGAATTTGCATTTTCATTCAGACCAACGCGAAAAGACAACCAATCCCATATTTAGGGCGCGGGCAAATATGCTAATGTCACCGTTTGATTGTCAACATTGAAACGTTTGCGGATTGTAAAAATGACTAGCTCAATGATCAGAGGTCGACTCTTTCTTTGTAGAGAAGAGGACAGAACTTCCTACACGGTGAATCTTTTAAGATTATACTTTTGCAGAGTTTTCATTCATTAGAGCTGTGTACCACTGCTTCTGAAAGGTAATTCAAAAACCATATAGGGACACTTAAAAATATAAATCAATTATAATTCTTCTCCATCTTAAACACAAAAGTAATATTTGAAGGAAGGCATTACTATTAGTCTTTATCTCACGCTCAACTGTTGAAAATTGACACCGAGGGTGTCTTTTTGTTTTTTTTTTTTTGTTCTCTTTTCTTTCTGTGCTAGTACAATGGTGTGACAGAATCCTTTTTAGTTGTTGGGTCGGGAAATATCCTTTAGGGAAACCAGATATTGTGAATGGGCAAATTATTTCAATTTTGAAATAATAATCTGCCACCCGGTTTGCAGGTTGAGTTCATACTGGCTGCGGAATTCGATACATGTTCAATCTCCTTGTATGTTACAAGTTACCAAACAATGCAGTATACAAATCGAATACTCATTTGGAAAATATTTAAAGTCAGGACCCTTTTCCAGGTTCTTTTGTATTATTGGGTCTTAAAACTGACTTGGGACAAATGGATGAGAGGAGATCACTTTGTTTTTAGTTAAATTTTTTATTAGCCTGCTTCCTCAGAACAGCAATTATAAAAGATATCCTTATACGCAGGTTTCATCTACAGATTAATTGGTCCCATGTAAGTCACCATGAGAATATCCCTGTATTGACGGACAAAAGTATCGGATACCAATCATCCGACGATTACAGTAGACCAGGGAGATATGGTGTAGCTAGTGAGACTATTGTGATAGAGGGCTGCCTCGAGCGGAGGGCCAGAGATCGAAGTGGCGCGGGTGAGGTGGGTTCAGTTGTTTGTGAAAACCCGAATCAGAGGCCTGTGATTAATCCTGCAACTTTTAGAGAAAGTCTGAGGTCCGCGGGAGCCAAAAATGATGGCTGTGAGACACCGGAAGACAACTGAATGAGGAAAGGGCAGAGTCATAGAGTGCGCTGAGTGCACCTCTCAGCTCACCCATCATAATGCATGTCATGTGACATGTCTAATTTACCATCTAGCCTGTTCCTGGGTGACTCTGAGAGTATCCATCTCATCGACCCACTAGCCAAGAATCTCTATGTAAGTCATGAACCCTTGCATTTATGGTGCACCTGTGTCAGATGCCTTTGTCCACACGAAAATGGCTGTAACAATTTGGACAGTGGAGGTCGGACGTCGCGATATTTGTGAATATGAAAGTAAGGAATATTTGTTACAATACATAATTTTTCCAAACTTACGAAGTTTACCGAGAGACCACACTCCTTATATCAACTATTTAATGATTTCAACAAAGCTCAGATGCATTAAGAAGACTCCTGTCGTCGGAGAGGTATGGAAAGTTCTTTCCCTAGGCAGCTTCACGTATTACCAAGGCTCAAGGAGTGGTGAATACCGGGAAACTGCCTTTTGGCAAAATCTGACAAATTATAGAGGTTAAATTTTAAGATGTCCATCTGTTGACACTACATGTTTGATGTAAGTTGTAAAGCTTGCATACACAATGCTGTTTAAACGTTTGGATCAGTGAGCTTTTGATATTTTTTTTAGATTTTTTTTATGCTCACCAAGGTGCATTTATTTGATAAAAAAATACAAAAAAACTGTAAAATTGTGAAATATTACAATTTAAAATAACAGTTTCTATTTTAATATACTTTAAAATATAATTATGTCTGTGACGCAGCACGGAATTTTCAACAGCTATTACTCCAGTCTTCAGTGTCACAAGATCCTTCACAAATCATTCTAATATGCTGATTAATAATCAATGTTGGAAACACTTGTGCTGCTTAATATTTTTTGGGATCCGGATTCTTTGATAAATAACAAGTTAAAAAATAACAGTGTTTATCCAAAATAGAAATGTTGTTACAATAGACACAACTATTCAAAAGTTTGGGAATCAGTAATTTTTTTTCGTCCTTTCTTTTTTTTAAAGACATTAAACTGCTATTCAGCAAGGATAAGATAAAATAGATAGTAAAGACTTAAGTGTTTGAAAAAGAGTTCCATTTGATAAAGCTTGCTTTTTTAACTTTGTATGCATCAAAGAATCAAAAAGAAAAAAAGACACAGGTCCAAAAAATTATATATATATATCTACTGATATACTGTATATCCTGTGTGTGTGGTAAGTATATATATAAATTTTTGGGAAACGTGATACATAAATAAAGAGACAAAACCATATACAGTAGATTTACAATATCAGCCAACATATCCGTTATTGTAATAGCATAAATAAAGAATAATTTAAGACAGACCCTTGAATTATTGAACTAAATTCACACCCAAGATATAATGGCCAGCCTGCTTCTATAACCACCTTTTGTGCGCATTAATTTTCAATAAGTCAATGGTGGGAAAAGTGAAAATGGCCAGTTTTTTGGTAGAATGCCTGGCTTTTTGAAGCCTCACCCAAGTATATAGGCCCTATAGGTGTTTGTGTGTATTTTTTGTTCATATGTGTGTGTGAACTTTACTGCATCTGATACAGCGAGGTCAGATATGAAGAGATGTGTACATCTGTGTTTGCAAGACGATTTTACTGCAGTTGAATCAAACTGCTGTATCACTTAGAAAAAGAAGATTCAAGCAACATAATGCCTCCTGTAAGGAGTACTAAAGCAAATGGTCTAAAACAAATAGTTTTTTTCTCTTTATTAGCTGATTAGGCCACTTAACCAGTCACAACACTTCAAGCAGCACACAAAAGATTCTGGGCTTTTTCAAGAGCTTTTCTCTTCAGTAAGTATTTGCCAAGTCAAAAGAGAAAGTTAAACCTTCTGTTAGTAGCAAGCATATAGTTTGGCTACATATATTTGGCTCATTAGCAGAATGTAGTTGGATAGACAATAGCAGAGCGCGATTGTGCCATTGTGGCTAATTACAGGCTATCACAACCCACAGGTCTGAAACTGACACAGCTAGAGAACAGAGAGATCTGTCTGGATGGTTTCAGTTAGCATAAAGCTATTAGAAGGTACTTTTTTGTTCCTGTTTGGTGCTGTGGCTTATTCAGTTGATTGCACATAGCTGAGCAGCAGTATGAAGAACGTCTCTAGGTTACGTATGTAACCATGGTTCCCCGAGGGAACGAGACGCTGCATCGAGATTTGTTTTGGGAACGCCCTTGCGTGACCGCGTTTCTGAAGCACGTGTCAAATCCGTCCAATGGAGCACCGAGACTTCCCGAGCAGGGTGACGTAAGCACCAGAAAGCATAAAAGCACATCCGACCGGGCGCAAACCCTGATCGATGAAGTACGCCTGCAGGGATGCAAGGAGTGTGGCAGAGGGACGCAGTGTCTCGTTCCCCTCGGGGAACCATGGTTACATACGAAACCTAGAGACGTTCCCCTTCAGGAACACGAGCTGCGTCGAGTCGCGTTGGGAACGAGAATACCCACTGCGCCATACTACCAAGTCCCTGCCTGTGTGTGTCCTATGAGCACATCACGAAGAGAGAACTTGGGAACTTGGGGTAGAAGCCAGGTCTAGGTTGTAAAAGAAGACAAAAGTGTGTGGAAAGGACCAGCCCTCCGCAGCACAAATGTCCTGCAAGGCCAAACCCAAGCTGAAAGCCTTGGAGGCCGCCATACTCCTGGTTCGAGTGCGCTCTGACACCCATAGGTGACGGGAGGCCAGAGGACACGTAGGCTAGTGAGATGGCCTCGACACCCACCTACCCATGTTAATTTTGTATCTGCTTGGTCGCCAGGAACATAAAACCCTTCTTGGCAGAACAAACAAACAAAAGCTGATCTGCCTTACGCGACGGGGCAACTCTGTGTGCGTATGCGTCCAGTGCTCGAACTGGACAGAGCAGATTTATGCCTTTCTTGGCCTACTTCCTGGTACGTAGGAGGACAGAATGCCTTAAGTACTAGGGGCCCTGGTGAAGAAGTGGGCACCTAAGGGACTCCCGTCCCTCGGGTAAGAATGCCCTAACGCATTCCATGAAACAGCGATGTGCCTGAAGATCCCCGATCCTTTTAGTGAGGAAATAGTGAGGAGAAAGATGGTATTGAGCCTGAGCAACTTGACCGAAACTTCTTCTTTGGGTTCAAATGGGGCATTGCATAAGCCTTCCAGAACCACAGCTAGGTCCCATGAGGGCACCTTGGTGTGCTGTACTGGCCTCAGCCTCAGGGTGCAACGGAGGAAACGAGTGGCAAGTGGGTGTCTTTTCCCAATGATTGAACCCACCCAGGAAGGGCATGGTAAGCAGGCTAAGGGGCCGCCACGTATACCTCAGAGTGAGAGGAGATAGACCCTGCGGAGAATCGCGAATCCTTCAAGAACTCCATAACTGATACGCAATATGCAGTGACATGAAATCCTGCATCCTGTCCGCACCCATGAAGCGCAAAGTTATTACCACTTCAAGTGGACATAACTGTTTCCAGTGGCGGAGCTCTGGAGCTGGAAGTATAGGTCTCAACAAACCTCATCTTAGATCCCAGAGATGCTAGGAGCTGTGCCACCCTCAGAGGGCCATGCCCACAGCTTCCATACTCCAACCACGCTTGATGTAGGAGACCACCGATGTGTTTTCTGTGTGGACAAACGCATGATGCCCCCTTGGGTCTGAAAGGAAGTGTGTCAGAGCTCAAAACAAGGCCAGCATTCCCCGGCAGTTGATGTGCCAAAAGAGATGGCCTTCCCACAGACCCTGGGCAGAGCGGCCACTCATGACCGCTACCCAGCCCTTGAGAGAGGCATCCGTCGTTAGCATTTACGCGACGACAAGGAGCCCCTAACGTCGGCCTTGAACCAGGAACCAACGTTTCCTCCACATGTCAAAGGCACGTAAGCATCGCCGCGTGACATTGATCATGCAAAGCGGGTTTCCCCTCAGGGAGAACCCATTGGTCTTAAGCCACCACTGTAGGGGTCTCATGTACAGCAGGCCAAAAGTTATCACGTTGGACGCTGCTGCCATCAGGCCCAACAACCTCAGAAACTGTTTGACAGTGGGTGACTGGCCTTCTCTTACTCTCGTGATTGTCGTGAGGATTGACTCGATTCGAGAAGTAGACAGACGTGCCTGCATCGAGGTTGCGTCCCACACCACGCCTAAATAAGTGGTTCTCTGTAGTGGAGAAAGTACACTCTTCTTGGCGTTTTGTCTTAACCCCAGCTCTCTCATATGGACGACATCTCGATGCCGAGCCGCCGTCTGCTCCGATTGAGCTAGTGTTAACCTATCGTCGATATAATTGAGTATGCGGAGGCCCTGGAGTCGCAGTGGAGCCAGAGAAGCATCCACACACTTTGTGAAAGTGCGGGGTGAGAGTGACAGTCCGAAGGGAAGAACTCTATATTGGTATCCTTCGCCCCCGAAAGCAAACCTCAGGAAAAACCCTGTGTTGAGGAAGAATGGATACATGGAAGTATGCATCCTTCAGATCTATCGTGACAAACCAGTCCTCGGACTGGATCTGAGATACTAGTCTGCTGATATTGAAGCATCTTGAAACCGATCCGTTGATAGCGCTCGTTTCAGAAGACGGATATCGAATATCCGACTCAACCACCCACCAATCCTTCTTCGAACAATGAAGTAACGGCTGTAACCCGACACTCTCGAGGCTGGTCTCTGGTATTATTAGAGGAGCCAGTTTGATGCCCTGAAGCGAGTGACCGGCAGGGAACAACCGACCTGACTGCTGTAGCAACCTCACTTGAGGGGGCGAGCTCTCCCGTCCCGTACCGTTGCCGGGCGGCAGCTGGGCATTTCACTCGTCGGAGCTCACTGAGCACTGAAGCACCGAGGTGGCAGGGGTATCAATAAGCTTCCATGAGGCATTGAGGGAACAACCGACCTGACTGCTGTAGCTCCCTCACTTGAGGGGGTGAGCTCTCCTGTGCCGTACCGTTGCCGGACGGCAGCTGGGAATTCACTCGTCTGAGCTCACTGAGCCCTGAGGCACCGAGGTCGCACCCCCCCCATCCTTATTCGGAACGATGAAGTAACGACTGTAAACCCGGACACTCTCTCTCGAGAGAGGAGGAACACGTTCTATGGCCCCTTCCTCAAGAGAGTATCTACTTCTTGTTCCATTACCAGAGCCTGCTCGGGGGCCCACTAGTGTGGGGATGACCTGTTGAAACGAGGCGGACGAGAACCGACCTGGATTCTGTAACCCTTCTCTACAATCTGCAGGACCCATTTTGAGATATTTGGTAGAGGTTTCCACGCTACCAGAAAATCTACTAAGGAACCAGCCTCTCGAGGCTGGCGTCTGGTATTATTAGAGGAGCCAGTTCGGTGCCCTGAAGCTGATGACGGGCAGGGAACGACCGACCTGACTGCTGTAGCACCCTCACTTGAGGGGGCGAGCTCTCACGTGCCGTACCGTTGCCGGGCGGCAGCTGGAATTTTCGCTCATCAGAGCTCACTGAGCCCTGAAGCACCGAGGTGGCAGGGGTATCAGTGAACCTCCATGAGGGCACTGAGGGAACAACCGACCCGACTGCTGTAGCACCCTCAATTGAGGGGGCGAGCTCTCCTGTGCCGTACCTTTGCTGGGCGGCAGCTGGGATTTTCGCTTGTCGGAGTTCACTGAGTCCTGAAGCACCGAGGGTGGCATGGGTATCAATGAACCTCCGTGAGGGCAATGAGGGAACAACTGACCTGACTGCTGTAGCCCCTTCACTTGAGTGGTCGAGCTCTCCCGTGCCGTACCGTTGGTGGGCGGCAGCTGGGAATTCGCTTGTCTGAGCTCACTGAGCCCTGAAGCACTGAGGGTGGCAGTGGTATCAATAAGCCTCCGTGAGGGCACTGAGGAGGATTGGGCACCGTATACTGAGGTGTTATCCTTTCCTCCACAGGTGGGCTGCCCTCAGGGACCTGACAATGGTAGGACCATTTCGCCGAGGTCCTCTTAGACAAATAACGGTCCGCAGATCCGTTTTCGTTCTAGAAGACCCCCAACTGAGAGCATCGCCCCCGACCCCCGATCTTTCTGTGGAGGGGTGCGGGTTGCAACGCTCTGTTTTTTGAGACTGGCGATATGAGGAGCTTGATGGTTTGGGCTGCTCCCGCTCAGCAGCCCCACTCCTGAGTAGGTCAGCTTGGTATGCTTGTAACACCGCCATGGTGGGCAAACATGCGCCAGCCTGACCTACCGCCGTATAAGCTTTCCCAACCAGACTCGATGTAAGCCTAACGGGCCTGGTGGGAAGCTTCGGGGCCTTCAGGGACGATGCTGAGGAAGGGGAGAGATAGCTCGAAAGCGTCTTCTCCACCACTGGCATCGCCCCATATCTCTTATCATTCAGCCTCACGATGTTCTTTGAATAATTCGAGACTGTGGGGCTGTAATACTGGATGAGTACGGTTTCTCCCACGATCTTGGCACTCAGCATGGAGATTGGGAAAAACGGAAGGCCCCCGTCGTGAAGGGCTGTGATCTGGATTCAGAACATGCTCGTCTGATTATTTTTAGGACGATCTTCCTGTTTCGAGGCTGGCCAAACGATATTTTATTTTTATTTTTGGCGCGAATCAGCCCCCATAATCACAAATCACACCTCATACGCGAGGGACTGTGGTGGCGAGTCCACAGTCTCCTCTGTCTCGACACTCGTCACATCCACCTCCTCGAAGGAAGATAGATGAAGCGTCTGGCTCTTTCTCTCTCGCGGGCCGGGGGGGTGGGGGGGGGGGGGTGGGGGGGGGGGGGGGGGGGGGGGGGGTGGGGGGGGGGGGGGGGGGGGGGGGGGGGGGGGGGGGGGGGGGGGGGGGGGGGGTGGGGGGGGGGGGGGGGGGGGGGGGGGGGGGGGCGGGGCGCGCGAGAGAGAGCCCCGGATCTAGCGGGTGAGGACCGAGAAAATGACGAGCCCGTCTCGGATCCCTCCACTAAATACACCCGCGATCCCCGCGACAACAGTCTGCACTGTGCCTCGGCAACAGAGGGACCGCTGCCAGCGGGATCGCGAGCCAGGCCACTCTCATCAAACACAGCCAGGCGAGAGCGGAGCGTGCGCAGCGAGAGCAGCTCGCAGTCATGACAATCAGCTCCCTTGAGAGCTGACCGTGCATGCTTTGCTCCTAGACAAACGACACACACATCGTGTGTATTCCCTGCCGCCAGATATCGTGGGCAGGGGGAACACAGCGTTTGTAATGCCGTTCGCTCGCCATAGACTTTCTCATTGTTTTATATATATGAGTGCTTGTGCGGACAAACAGTAAATTAGACTGACACATACACAGAGTGCTACTGAAGAGCAGAAGCTGGTTTGCGCCCGGCCGGATGTGCTTTTATGCTTTCTGGTGCTTACGTCACCCTGCTCGTGACGTCTCGCTGCTCCATTGGACGGATTTGACACGTGCTTCAGAACGCGGTCACGCAAGGGGCGTTCCCAAAGCGACTCGACGCAGCTCGAGTTCCTGAAGGGGAGTTAGAGTTTGCTCAGAGGTTGCTCTTTAATAACTCCGGAGTTCTCTGTTATTTAATTACAATGTATGAACAATCTGAGATGCCAACAAGATGCTCCATTTGCTCTGTACTTAAAGGAATAGTTCACCCTAAAATGAAAATGAGCTGAAAATGTACTCATTTTCAGGCCATCCAATATGAAGTTGTTTTTTCCTTCAATACAACAGATTTGGATAAAAACATCACAATAATCCGCAAGTAACCCATATGACTCCAGTCCATCAATTAATGTCTTGTGAAGTGAAAAGCTGTGTGTTAGTAAGAAATAAATCCATCTAGATGTTTTTTTGACTGATGCATTTGTCAGCTGTTTGGACACCGTGTTGGTATGCAAGTTTAATGCTAAATTTCTCAAAATCTCAACAAACTCAATTACAGCTCAGATGGCCTGAGGGTTTCAATTTTCAGCAAATTTCCATTTTTGGGTGAACTATTCCTTTAATCTCAATACTGTATAGGAGACAATTATTAAAGATGTGATTTTTGCACATTACACAAGAATTCACTTTAGTTTGAACATAATGTGTCAAGTATTAGCAGATCCTCAGAGGAGTCCAAGAATCACTCATTAATGCGCTGTGACATTTCATTTCTTCGGTCTCACCTGTTTTCACGCTTCCTGTAGTTACTGCACTCTGTGAAATCTGCCGTGCTGAGCTGTGTTTGGCGTATCGCCTCTAGTCGTTGACAGCTGAGTGTTATTGAGACACATTGTTCCACTCCACGATCGCTCTCCCTGGGTTTGAAGAGCTTCACTGGGCTTCTGATTTCAGACGTTTGGTAAACCTCAAGTAATCTCTAAACACATTTGCCTCGGTCTACTTTAGATGAACGGCTGGGCTATTTTTGCTTGTTTGCAGCAAACTTTCCTTAAAGAAATAGTTTATTCAAAACTGAACAACCTCTTCGTACAGATTTGGAAGTCCTTCTTTGAATACTTGGAAGGTGACTAATGATAACTGAATTTAACCACCTTCTTTAAGTGGTGTGGTTAATTTGATAAAATACAGCAGTGTGTAACAATTTTATTTGTCATAATTGGGTATTTATTGGTATTGGAATAAGTTAAGAATTTTTTTTCATCTGCTGTATGTGTATATGTAGAGATGTTTGTGTGTGTTTTTGTATAGGTACAAGTAAGAATTATGTATGTTTATGGAGGTTAGTGCTGGGCGGTATGACCAAAAATGTATACATATACCGGTTATTATACTTACACCGGTTTCACGGTACATGACAGTATTTTTTTTCATGCATGACCGGGTGTTAACCATATTTTCTTCTGATTGAGAGAGGAAATACTGCAGTATATTGATTTAGAATGCCCTATTTTACTGTCATGATGAGTGAATATTGTCAAACAATACCACACTAAATAATGACTTAACACGACCCCTTTTAATACATGTTAACCAGGAGTCACTCTCATTTATAATAGCGGCATCATCTGATAAAATCAACATGCATCTAAACTAAAGACGGCTATGTGCTTGTTTTGGCTATATTACTTTTTTGTATATTAGCGCCCTGCCTGCGTCTGAGTAACAAACTAAAAACAACAACAAAAAGTGCATGTGATATTAACAGACAAAAAACGATCATATTTATAATTACAAACAATCAGTAAGCGACAGGTGCTAGGAAACGCTGTTTTGTACTCATTTATTGACGAGTCGGCTGCGGTGCGGCCAACTGAATGCGCTGCTTCTCTGCCGCTCACTGCACAGAACAGACGCCGAGAGAGGCGACACTTCTCCGGGAAAGTCAGACCTCGCGTTCACGGGACAGCACTGGCGAAATCTTCCAACTGAACCATAGCTAAGGCTTATCCAAAAAAGTCGCTAGGTTTGTCAGTATGAATATTCTATGGGAAAAAGCAACTAAAAGGGTCTGAAAGTTGCTAAATCTAGTGCTAAAGTCGCGCTCGTGTGTGTGTGTGTGTGAGACGCGGGAGCTGATGGCAGGGGGTGGTGGATATTTGTGGAGGTCAATGTGGATATTGTGGATGAGTTTTTCTGTGTCATCACGTTCTATTAGTTCTACAGCTTCAGTTTCTGAACGTTCACGCTTAGTAACACATACAGCTCTTCCCTCACCACAGTGCAACAGTGAAAAGGGCCCCTTTCAAACAGTGTCGCATTCCGAACGTTGTTTAAGCGACATACACACCGGTATTTAAAAAATTCATATCATAACAAAAATAAACACCGGTATTCGGTATGTACTACACTATTGGAGGTGTATATTTAATTGTACTGTTTGTGTATGTGTGTGTGCATGTCTATCTCTCTCTCTCTCTTCCACATCTCTCTCTCTCTAATATATAATACTGTAATTAATATTCTTTCAGGCAATGATGCCATAAACTGATGAAGTGACGTAAGACAGTTCTACTGATACATTTATAATATACTACCGATTTCTGTTCAATAAATACTGAACTTTTGTATTTCTCAAAGAATCCTGAAAAAAATGCATCAACAAAAATGCCCAACCATTTTCTTTTTTCTCAGATAACGATAAAATATTATTTGACCACTAAATCAGCATATTAGAAAGATTTCCAATGAATCACGAGACACATACTTGAGTAATGGCTGCTGATTTTTTTTTTATTGCAGACAATGTTTTCCTTTTTTGGTGATCAATATAAGTAATTTATAAAATATATAATAATTTGGTATAATATTACACCTTGTGTAACATAGAGATCATTTAAAAAACCAAATCCTTTCCAAAAACAAACTTTGATATTAGTGTAAACTGATTTAGTTTCACAAAATTTATAAATTAATGAGATATTTCATACAATATTTCTATAATCAAATGATTTTACTTTAATATAATGACAACATAAGAATGAAATTGTAAGCAGCGACTATAATATCACATTTTTTTCTGCACACTCATATCTCTCTTTATGTTTTAGCAAGACAGTCCATCAAAATTTGAAGCTCCTAGACATTCAAAAGTTTGAAAATCCCTGAATTCATTTCTTCCTGTTACTATAAGCCAAGAGAGACAGGCAGTATATTCGAAGACATTTCCCAGTTATTCAGTAACATTTTGTGGGCAGAAATGGGTGCTTCGTGGAACGGTTGTGGGCTATGACTCAAATACATATCATCGAGCAGAAAGAAACGAGCACAGCTCACCACAATTGCACCTAGGTTGTTCTTGGCTGAGGTAAAGGGCCGAGCTGGAGCCGTTTGAGGCTAATATACTGTGACACTGATGGTGCTCACCATGACCTTTTTGCAGTCGGCTTGTTCTGACACCACTTCCTGCAAGTGTTTGTGTCCCTGGGACAGGCTAATGAGAGAGTGTCTGCACTCCACCCACTCTGAAAGACGTGCCGGATACAGCTGCTGTCGGCAGGGTTCTAATCACACCCTACAGCCTGACACCCCTCTATATGTGTGTGTGCGTTAAACCCTGACACGTCTCCCCTCCCACACAACATCATCATTGTGTAACGCTAGCTACTGATGTTCCACTGACACACAAATATGAGCATCTCTTTTCTATTTATACTTCCTCACCGGAGTCTTCGTAGTTTCATTTTATTCCAATTTAAATGTATGTAATGTTATATATACTATCATATATATATATATATATATATATATATATATACACAGTATATATATATATACAGTATACTTTCTCCAGTCGCAGTTAAATATACTACAAATGTAATTTATTTTTTTTCTTAAAAAGTTCACCAAGATTTTGATTTTGGGATTCCTTTTTGTCTGTACAAATGAACATTGGACGGATGGGGGACTAAAAAAACTATTTCACCATTAATGTCCAGAAGACGTCAAAAAAATAGATTTTTTTAAATTGTTTTCATCAATAGTGCACCTTGTGTCGTGGTGAACCACATGAATCTGTTGCAGTTCAATCTTTTATGTCAATTGTTTTGTCAAAATCGGAATATTTGCTTCCCCTCTGCTATCATGAACGGTCGGTCACACCGTTCAACATACAGACTTTACAACGCATTCAAATGTCTAAATCCGTGTTGTTATTGTTACGTTGTTTGTTGATTGAAATGAAGCTGAAATAAAATATAAATGTTAGATTAAAAACCTAAACTTAATTAAACTTAAAAAATGTTAAATGTTGCCTTGACAACTAACAACTAAGTAAGTTTAAGTTGAAGGACTAAAATTACTAAACTAAACTGTAGTAATACATTTAAGGTATAGAATCGATTAAAAATAAAATAAAACTATAACTAAATAAATGACAAAAGCACAATACTATTTCGAAACTGGAAACTGAAATATAGCAATAATACTCAGTTCAAGTGACATCAATTATACATTCTACAACATAGTATAAAATTAATACTGAAAACACTGGGTTAAAGCTATCCTGTACTGGAATACATGACTGGTATTAATCTACAAATTTTTAATAAGAAATAAAACCCAAATGTTCTTAAAGAGAGATTGCAAAAGATCCCATCTTCCAAACCACATCTTTAACTTTACCCAGATACACTTTCCGTGTATATAAGGATTTACAGTGGGATCTACGGAAAGTATTCAGACCCCCTTAAATTTTTCACTGTTATATTGCAGCCATTTGCTAAAATAATTTAAGTTATTTTTTTTCCTCATTATTGTACACAGCACCCCATATTGACAGAAAATGCAGAATTGTTGACATTTTTGCAGATGTATTAAAAAAGAAAAACTGAAATATCAAATGGTCCTAAGTACTCAGACCCTTTGCTCAGTATTTAGTAGAAGCACCATTTTGATCTAATACAGCCATGAGTTTTTTTTTGGGAAAGATGCAACAAGTTTTTCATGCCTGGATTTGGGGATCCTCTGCCATTCCTTCTTGCAGATCCTCTCCAGTTCTGTCAGGTTGGATGGTAACGTTGGTGGACAGCCATTTTTAGGTCTCTCCAGAGATGCTCAATTGGGTTTGGCTGGGCCATTCAAGAACAGTCACCGAGTTGTTGTGAAGCCACTCCTTCGTTATTTTAGTTATTTTTGTGTGCTTAGGGTCATTGTCTTGTTGAAGGTAAACCTTCGGCCCAGTCTGAGGTCCTAGCACTCTGGAGAAGGTTTTCGTCCAGGATATCCCTGTGCTTGGCTGCATTCATCTTTCCCTTGATTGCAACTAGTCGTCCTGTCCCTGCAGTTGAAAAACACCCCCACAGCATGATGCGGCCACCACCATGCTTCACTGTTGGGACTGTATTGGACAGGTGATTAGCAGTGCCTGGTTTTCTCCACACATACAGCTTAGAATTAAGGCCAAAAAGTTCTGTCTTGGTTTCATCAGACCAGAGAATCTTATTTCTTGGAGTCCTTCAGGTGTTTTTTTTTTTAGCAAACTCCATGCGGGCTTTCGTGTGTTTTGCACTGAGGAGAGGCTTCCGTTGGGCCGCTCTGCCATAAAGCCCCGACTGTGGAGGGCTGCAGTGATGGTTGACTTTCTACAACTTTCTCCTATCTCCCGCTGCATCTCTGGAGCTCAGCCACAGTGATCTTTGGGTTCTCCTTTACCGCTCTCACCAAGGCTCTTCTCCCCCAATAGCTCAGTTTGGACGGCCAGCTCTAGGAAGGGTTCGGGTCATCCCAACGTCTTCCATTAAGGATTATGGAGGCCACTGTGCTCTAGGAACCTTAAGTGCAGCAGAATTTTTTTTTAACCTTGGCCAGATCTGTGCCTTGCCTCAATTCTGTCTCTGAGCTCTTCAGGCTTTTCTTTGACCTCATGATTCTCATTTGCACTGTGAGCTGTAAGGTCTTATATGGACAGGTGTGTGGCTTTCCTAATCAAGTCCAATCAGTATAATCAAACACAGCTGGACTCAAATGAAGGTGTAGAACCATCTCAAGGATGATCAGAAGAAATGGACAGCACCTGAGTTAAATATATGAGTGTCACAGCAAAGGGTCTGAATACTTAGGACCATGTGATATTTCAGTTTTTCTTTTTTAATAAATCTGCAAAAATGTCAACAATTCTGTGTTTTTTTTCTGTCAATATGGGGTGCTGTGTGTAGATTAATGAGGAAAAAAAATTAACTTTTAGCAAAAAGTTTTTGATTTTAGCAAATGGCTGCAATATTAAAAAGAGTGAAAAATTTAAGGGGGTCTGAATACTTTCCGTACCCACTGTATATTTAAGAATGATCCGCATGGATTTTTGAATGAAACTGCATACAGTACTTACGTCATTTGCCAATGCAGGCCATGTCATATCATATCAGTCAACAGAAAAAGATCAGAGATAGTCTTATTATACCAAGGCAGCTCTACCATTGGAGAAAGCATAACAGCCAGCTTAGATCATGTGTGCCTTAGTAACCAATCACATTATTGAAACATCTCATCCATTGATATCGATTAAAAAATGGCATCTGCTCTCCTTCCTTGCATAGCGTTTAACAGGTAACGTGAGTTCATTATATAACATTTAAGCTTATCAGACTAGTAATTGTTATGGCAAATGTTAATGACTTGTAATGTAAACTTTTGTTACATTATTAAACAACAGCTTAATATATTGATTTTAAGAGCCAAAAATTACATAGTGTAACTCTAAATCAATCCCCAATTACTAGAAAACAGAAACTATCTTGTCAGATGTACAATACAGTCAAAGCCCTTGAAAGCTTCAGGAGTCAGAGAAGGTGAGAGAGAGGCTGTATTATTCTCTATCCTGGACGTCTGTCCTCTCTGGGGGAACATCAGCACTGCCTCATTCACTATTCTTCCAGCACAGAGGCGGTCGCCACCTGCTTCAGTCCCATTCTCCATCAGACCATGACTGTGCCTGGTTCCTCTCTCTTCATTAACGCATCGGCCTGCTGCTAATAACACTGTGGTGGCATCTGTTCCCTCACGTGTTTTTCAAACGTAAGCACAACCGATAACAGTTGTGATTAATGTACAAGGGCTGACAATCTAATTGTCTGTGAATGTAGATGTATCTTCGACTGTTCTTTACAGAATCAGATACAGCTGTAACTTCTGTTAATAGATACTGCAACAGATAGACAAATTGAACAAATAAAAATTGATTACTGTTATAGTGAGTCATTTCAAATGAAGAAATTCTTTGTCTTTATAATCTTTAATCAGAATCCATATGGACTATTGGATTATAGTAATCAATAGGCATCATTTTATTAAATTTGGATTTTCACTGGCTCCCTTCTGGTGTGTACTGTGACATGATTCCCAAAATGCATAGTATTCTCTCACCTGGAAATACAAACAAGTTACAGTAAAATATATATCAAGCCCCGCACGTGACATGCAGGGGAAAAAATCAATATATTTTATTAATTTGTTCCCTTGTTTTAGTTCAATGGTGGCCTCATTTTATCATTTGTTCCCTCGTTTTATGTAAACAGTGGCCACATTGTACTAATTAGTTCCCTTATTTTAGATACATTGTAACTGTAATATAAATAAGTTGAAATAAAGAAACAATTTGGAACAACGTAGCTAAGATTTAATAGGATAATAGGTCAAAAAAAAAAAGTTCCCTCACATTTTAAGTGCGGGTCTCTGTAAAAATGGATTGAAAAGGAAATTCTGTTTTAGCTAATACAAAGATTTTCTCAGCCATTAAGTGCTACGCTATGTAAGTATACGCTATTGGAAAAACAAAAATGAACAATGTTTAGCTTACATAAAATTTTGACTTAAGTTACGCACTGAAAAAGACATGCACACAGTTTTTGTTCTTGAATTTTAATCCTCCTCCATGGTGCACTGCTGAGGACGGATGAATTGAAACATGTATCAGTTTTTCACTCTTCTGTGTCTGTCCTCCAGCTTACAAGGATTGAGAAGATGGTCTTTCTTTGTAAGAGACGCAGTGATGTGTGTAAAAAGAATATGTTCTGTTTTGCAGCCGCTCTGTGCTGAAAGTGCTGGCGGATTACATTGTATGACTGAAATGTGGAAGCTAGATGACAGGTTGATAAGTTCATCATGGTTATAACAGGATTTTATGAGAAAAAATAACACATAAAGCTCCACAGAATAGAGCTGTTCAGTCATTATGCTAATTTGCTCACCAGAAAGGCTAATTCTCCATGGGTTCCGTCTAGAATTTCCCATGGGTTTTTAGTGTAGTTTTTTACTTATTTTGCTATTTTAGTTTTCAGTTATGAGCAAAATAAGGTCTGTGGTTCACATTACTTGAAAAAAACATTTGTTTTTGTTGTTCTTTAAGCCCCACAAGGATGTGAGACACATTTTACCATGTTTACCTCCATTCTGTAGTCACAATCTTTACTCATAAAATGTTTTTTAATTTATAAGTAAATTAACTTTACTCAAAGAGACCTTTACATTTTGTTCCATAACATAAATTATTAAATAAATTACTAACAAGGACTTCAAAGCACAAGGATGTTAGTTTACATGCTTGACAAATTGTATTTTGCAATGTATTAAGAAAGTATGTTTTTAATTAGCAGTTAGTCAATTAGGAGACACATTACCATGTTTACCTTTATAAATTCTGCAGATTCATTCACAGTTTTAGCATATTAGTTAAGTGTTATGTTTCACTTGATCATTTAGTAAACACCATTCTGCATGTTTTTACTCTCAGTTTGTGAGTAAAGTAAGTAAGTGGTTAACATTACTAAATGTGAGTAAATGTGGTTATTTAACATTACTAGAAGAGACTTTCATGTTTTGTACTATAACATAAATTACCAGTTAAATTAATAATAAGATTTAAAAGAGTTGCTATATAAGGACTTAAAACACCACAAGGATGTGAGTTTACTATGAGTAAGCTAAGGCCTGTGGTTAACATTACTTAAAGGGATAGTTCACCAAAAATGAAAATTCTGTCATTAATTACTCACCTTCCTGTCGTTTCAAACCCGTAAGACCTTCGTTCCTCTTTGGAACACAAATTAAGATATTTTTTTATATAATCCCAGAGCTTTTTGACCCTGCATAGACCGCAAGGGTACTACCACGATCAAGGCACAGAAATATAGTGAGGACATCGTTAAAACAATCCATGTGACATCAATGATTCAACCTTAATTTTAAGAAGCTATGAGAATACTTTTATTTACTTATTCAACAATTTGTCTCCTCCGCGTCATTCTGGCGCCATTTTGGAGAGTATCACGACATGTGCGCATGCTTTGATCTGAATGTAAACAAGGCACAGCGCATGCATGTTCAACGTCAGCAGCACCATGCGCATACGTTGTTTACGTTCAGATCAAAGTACGCGCATGCATCGTGATACTCTCCAAAATGGCAAAAATTACAGTTGAAACACTGATGTCACATGGACCATTTTAACAATTTAACAGTTCTTACAACCTTTCTGTGCCTTGATCGTGGTAGTACACTTGCTGTCTATGGGAGGGTCAGAGAGCTCTCGGATTTCATCAACCATATCTTAATTTGTGTTCTGAAGATGAACAGGGGTCTTACGAGTTTGGAACAACATGAGGGTGAGTAAAAAGAGAAAGTAAAAAGATTTTTTTTAAGTAACTGTAATTTTTATTTCAGGAACTTCTACTACATCACCATGCTCCGAGACCCTGTGTCACGTTACCTGAGCGAATGGAAGCACGTGCAGCGTGGTGCCACCTGGAAGACTTCCCTTCACATGTGTGACGGCCGGTCGCCCACACAGGACGAGCTGCCCACCTGCTATAACGGAGACGACTGGTCGGGGGTCACGCTGCACGAGTTCATGAACTGCCCTTCAAACCTGGCCAACAACCGACAGGTGCGCATGCTGGCCGATCTCAGCCTGGTGGGCTGCTACAACCTCTCCACCATGAACGAGAGCGAGCGCAACCCCATTCTCTTGGCCAGCGCCAAGAGTAACCTGAAGAACATGGCCTTCTACGGCCTGACGGAGTTCCAGCGCAAGACGCAATACCTGTTCGAGCGCACTTTCCGTCTGCGGTTCATTTCCGCCTTCACGCAGATCAACAGCACGCGTGCCGCCAATGTGGAGCTGCGTGACGACATGCGCAGACACATTGAGCAACTGAATTTCCTGGATATGCAGTTGTACGAGTTCGCCAAGGAACTTTTCCTGCAGAGATACCAGTTCATCCACCAGCGTGAGCGGCAGGAGGAGAGATTGAAGAGGCGAGAAGAGAGACGCTGGCTCAGGGAGCGCAGAGTCAACCAGAATAAACAGCCCAGTGTGGAAAACCAACCTCAGGTCACCACAACTGAGGACTATGCCAGCCAAGTGGTCCATTGGTGATACCTCTTGGAAACATGCACTAGGACACAGAGAACGTAATGGCTCATTTGAGGAAGAGTATAGGTCACATTTTGGGCTCTGTCTTTCAGTTTAGAGTTTTTTTTTTTTTTGTCATGAAGCCTGATGCACTGCAAAAAAAATCATTGCCTTGAGCATTATTTTTTTGCCCTTTTTTCCAGGAATTTTTTTTTTAATTACATAAGAAGCAACATTTTAATTAATTTAGGCTTATTTTCAAAAAGTATATTTTGAGTTACATTTATTTTTCTTACCCTCCTTTTTTAGTTTTAAACATTAAAAAATAGTTTTACTGCTTTAACACACACATACACATACACACACAGGTTTGTTTTTGTGAAAGTGGGGACATTCCAATAGGCGTAATGGTTTTTATACTGTACAAACCGTATTTTCACCAACCCTACCCCTAAACCTACCCTTACAGGAAACTTTGTGCTATTTCAGATTTTCAATACACTCCATTCTGTGTGATTTATAAGCGTTTTGAAAAGTGGGGACATGGGGTAATGTCCTGAAAAGTCACCTTCTCCTTGTAATACCTATGTTATACCTTTGTCCTTATACAAATTTATGTCCTCATTTGTCACAAAAAAATGCACACACACACACACACACACCCACACACCACCAACACACACTCCACACCCCACACACACACCCACACACACCACACACACACACACACACCACACACAAAAACTTGAGAATAAACTCAAAGGTCGACTTGTATTGAAGATACAATAACTGTTCAAGAATTTTGGGTTGGTACTTTTTTAGAATGTTGTTTATTAAAGCTGTCATCAATCAATTTTGGTCCAACCACTGCAGTAAAAGCATAATTTTTGTGAAAATAACAATTGCAATTTACAATAATTGTTTTCTATTTGAATATATTCCTGTAAGCTGATTTCAACAGCCATTACTCCAATCTATAGGTATTTGTGCTTAAGAAACGGTCCTATTATTATCAATGTTGAAAATAGCTGTGCTACTTCATATTTTGTGAAAACTTTTTTTTTTTTCAGTATTCTTTGATGAATATAAAGTTCAAAGAACAGCATTTATTTGAAATAGACATTTTTGTAACAATTTAAATGTCACTTTTGATTCATTTAATGGGTCATTGCTGAATAAAAGTATTCATTTCTTAAAACTTGCTGACCCCAAACATTTGAACAGTGGTGAATATTCTCTGAGAAGTGTTAATATTTTGCTTTGCACAAAATTTATTAGATTAGATTAATTCAGCTTTGTCATTGTGCACAGTGCAAGTACAGATCCAGCTTTTCAGTAATTAACATTTTTACATTACAATTACTCATTTAGCACTCAGATTTAGTTTTTCAATATTTTTACTGTAAAACATGGCAAAAATACTGATTAAGAAAATGATTTTTGCAGTGTGGTTTATTCAAGATTTCTGCTGATTTCTTTGCGATGTAATCGAGGCTGCGATGTATATAGACTGAAAAAGGAGGATCTGTGCTCATTCGCCAAGCAACCGCCAACATCTTTGTGAAGGATCAACAAACCCTACACCACATAATTATATAAAGCTACAGCCCTGGAAATGTGAAGGGTGCACACTCAAGATGTGCTCTTACATTCAAAATCAGCTAGGCAGTGAATGGAGTAAAATGTTGACAAGTTTTTAATGCTCAGGCCTGTTGCCAGTAAAGATTCTCAGTAGACTCTCTCTCTCTCTTTTAAAAAAAGAAGCAAGCTTGCAGCATGGAGACAGTTTGTACTGAGAATCTCTAGTCTCTAGTAGTTTCTCAATGATACATTGTACAATTCAGGGTTAGCAGATTCCGTCACAACAAGAGCCTCATCTGTGACACAGTAGCAGAGAAATGTTACAGTTGCTACTGTAAACACTATATTATATTTAAAATGTTTTTTCTTCGTTGTTTTTGTCAAGTATTATTTATTGGAGTATGAGTTGCACAAGATGAACATTTAAAAAATGAAATAAAATGCAATGCAAATGAAAGTTTAAACAAAACAGACAAACAAAACCCATACAACTCACTAAGCCAAATTTTAATAAATTACAACACAATGCTTATGACTTGAGAGATTATGTATATAATGAATGCAAAAAAGTTAAAAATAGCACAGTTGGAATGTGAGAACACTAACGCCCCCTAAAGGTGAAAGAGAATTCAAAAAATAAATAAAAATTGAGACAAATGATTGCACACGGTTGTTCAAAGTTCAATTGCCTGTCTCATTAGTTCACATTTGACCTGCAATGGAGCTGTATAAAGACTTTAGGAATATTTGTACACAGGATGAATCCAATACGAAATGCATTAAGCAGCAAGAGAAGTATGTTTATTTCAGGAAGATTGAATGAATGGGTGAGTATTTTATTTCTTCCCCAGTGCTGTTTCACACGTTTCTGTAGTCCGTCCACACAAAAACTTTCTGAAGCCAGAACTTCCAAGTCACAGGGAATGAAACGCTTGTGGTCTTTACATCCTTGAACCATTGGCAGTTTAAAAGAAAACCCTTTTCTGGTCTGTGCTTTGTGGCACCTTTTAAAAACTAGATCTGCAGATGCTGTGTAAAATCATACAATTAATAAAATGTATGAACCCCTAATGATGCAAATCACATCCAGAAAATAATGGGTGATTTTTCTATCCATAAAAGCAAATAAACTATCTGTATTGCTCATTGTGGTTATGGAGAACATGGGAATGCTACATTTAAAGATCAATGTTTTGGAATGCAGTACCAGAAATGTATGATTGCAGACCAAAAAAGACTATAGAAGTTTACAGTTTTGTTTTCTTTGTATATGTTGTTTCAAATGTTTTAACTTGAATCTGTGCTGCTATATGTTTTTTTTTTATTTATTTTTTATTTGAGTCTTTTTGTGTGAGGTCAGAAGGCCTGCAGTTATGTACCAATGCAAGTTTGTGTGTAACTCTCTGTGTGTGTGTTCTGAAATGAATATAAGTGTTGCAATGTGTTTTAATTGCTTTGTTCACTTAAGTGCAATATGATATTAAAAATAACCCCTTATGGGAAATACAGATGTTAATAAGTCTGTACATTTTGCTGTTTTGGCTTGTTTAATAAATAGTACTTTTAATTTAGCCTTAATATTGCTAATATTATTCATACTTACATAAAGTAAAATAACAAATACAACAAGGACACGTTAATGAAAAAAGGGATGCTCAAATATATACAATTCTTTAATTATATTGACCACAGGCTGAAGCATCAATCATTTGTTTATGCTGCATATTTCACGTTTCAATGAAGTTTTAGTTCTGCTCAGAGGTCTGGCATCACTTGTCTGCAGGTGCCATTTGGTGTGATATTTTGTATCTAATGTTCTTTAGTCTCTGTTTTTGTGATTCAACCACTAGAGGGCAGAGAAACTTCACCAATGCTTTACTGTTTCCCAGTATACAGGGTTAAGAAAACTGTAAGTGTGTGAACCCACTCGAAAATTGCATTGATTGCTCATAAAATGTGTTTTGATCTTAACACAAACAACTGCACTGTTCAGATTTTTGACTAATTGACTAATTTTATTTAAATCATTTTACATTCCATTGAAGTATTTACCTTTTTAAAAAGTTATACAGCTTAGCTATTTTTTTCCGCATGTTTTAAATAATGTCCACTTACAAGAGAGGATGACTCCTAAAAAAAGCTGTTTTATTCTATACAATGGTGGTCCCCACTATCTGAACAGCCAACTCATTTTACCACAGTACTATTGGTTGTAGAATATCTTAATCATGGGTAACGAATACACATGTGATTTTTGGGTATGTCTAAAATGGAGCTGGTTACTGAAAAACTCTTTTCTACATTATTTAGCACACCTTTATAAGAAACAGTTGGAGTGACCTGCTACAGAAAGGTCATCAACCTGCACTACAAAATTACATTCCACAATGACACATTTCTGGTAATTTAGCGTGAAAAGACGTCATGTTATAAGACAATGACTTATTCATCCACCGGTTACCTGAAAACCATTTTCCATCTCATGGTCTAAATGACATATCCTGATTATGTCCTTAGTGACAGAAATTGTCCAGTTGTCAGAAATATAATTTTCAGAACACTTGAAATAGCTTTTTCAGTGAAAGATTATGTCTTTGTTACTCAAGTAACAAAGTAGAAAAAGTAGAGTAAAAAAGACACCTGCATTAGTGCCAGAGTATGGTTTTGGTGCAGATATTTTTATTTTTATTTTGGTTACTGTGTGATAACAGGAAATAAAAATGATTTTAATGTTTGTTATGCCAACAACATTGTCAATAATTAGCGTGCAGTATTAACAGATGAACTTTGCCATTGCTATTGCGAGTTAGATTTCCTTTAACCATCACCATATACCAGAAATAAAAAGCTTTGTGAATTTAGTATTTTTTCATGTCATTACATTGTTTAGAGCATAAGAAAAAAAATGGTAAAATAACATTTTTGAAAAATTATATTTTATTCATAAGTTATGCTATGTCCTCTGTAGAGGACACCAGGACTCAGTTTTTCTAAAAATAAAATGACGAGTAGACATGAAAAGGCAAAAACAATGGGAATTTTTTTTAAATCACCAATCAATTTTTAGGTTTCAGGATTTTTTTATAACTAACTTTGTTTAAGGATGGTTCTCAACTATGTTATAGAATATATAACAAAATTATTTGATATACCATTTTGTTTTATGCAATATGTGTGTAAAAATTTCCATTAACTGTTTTTTCCATTAAACACAGTGTCTATACACTGTATCTAATTTTCATATTAATGTGTTGCTGTTGGGACAGCATGTTGAAAAAGAAGTGTAATAATGGGAGTAGTAATTGGCCAGATTTTCATAATAATATGTAATATTTAATAGGAATATTGATATATAATTTTTTTCCCTATTCATTTGTTTTGTCTTCCAAAATGCTAATAAACATGCTTTTATTCCTGGTGTCCTCTACAGTGGACATGTATGAAATTGATGTCCTGTTTTGTAACAGAAAGTTATATTTTGATTTGAAACTCCATAACATTTTTCCTGAGATGTTGATTTATGACAAACTATTTGAAAATGAATCAGATTTAAATTATAATTACAAAATATTATCATATTTCCATAAGGATGTACAATTTTATCACTAAATTAATGTCAGCCATTTTTAAAAACCAAGGAGAGGGAGTGGTGATGGTGAAACATCCAATCATTTGGTATCTCTGGAAAGCCCTGAATGTGCTCTGTACAGGACATCCAGACTTAAAACTGTGACATGTAATGTCTCAGAGAAATTCACTAAAATATAATGTCCACTACAGAGGCAAAACTGGGTCTCAGGAGGATATGCACAGGAGAGCACAATAGAGCTGTTCAGTCACAACATCAATTTGCTAATTAGGCTATTTGCCATTGCTTAAGGAATATTTCTATGGCTTTTTTATGATTAAAGTCAGTGTTAAAGTCCACTTTTCATTTTACAACAAAACATACATATATAGGAATTTTGAAACTATTGTGTGCTTTAAAAGAACCTTGTTGCTAACAAGTTGCCAAATCCAAACTACACCAAGGAAATGGGTTTGTGCTTGACTGTTATCTTGTTAGCAACTTACGTTTAAATCACAGTTTCAAACTTCCTGTTTGAGATATTTTTATTTTTGTCATAAATGAGAAACAATATACTACTATTTATCATCCATATGAATCTCTTCAGTATGTGAGTATAGGTTACAAGAGTGTCCATTTGTGTAAATATGAATGAATAATTGAATCAACTCGACTGATATGATGAACTGAACAAACAACATTGGTCAGCAGATGCTTGTGCACAAAGGATATGCTTTGTTCATTTCGACACCAGTGTTCTGTCAGTGATGGTGTGTACTGTATTTGGTGTGGAAAAGTAGATGATTTTTCCTAAATGAGCTGATTTACCATGTTTTGACAGTCCTCACAAACATTACAGTGGAGGAAAGAGCAATGCTCATTGTTGATTGCTGAAAACTGACTGAGCTGAAGGAATGTCAGGCCACTTTTACTAATGCTTCCTTATTGTAATGTAATAGTCTGTCTAATGTCTACTGTAGTACTTCTGGGATTGAAATAGCTGGAGACTAAGATTTTCCAAGACTGGATGAAGCCTCATGGATGAGTGGAGAAACTTTTTAAATGAATACAAAAGCATCTGACCCAAATGACCCAGAATCATTTCTAGATGAAATGTCTCAAATAAAACATACATAATTTTTTTTGTAACTTTCAATAATTTTTTCCTTTGGCCATATATTATATATATTACAATATTGTTGTGTGGTGTGTGTGTGTGTGTGTTGTGTGTTTATACTTTTTTTTTATAATTTAGATATATATATATTATATATAAATAATATTTACATTTCCCTAATCATATTTTTGACACTAATTCATTTTCAACTTTTTAATAATGTTCACAGTAGCAGCAGTAATACAGAATGCTCGAGGGTGTCGGGGGTGTGAGGGGGAGTGCTATTACCTCTATTTTTTACCATTTTGTACACGTCTGTAAAATGATACAAGCATTAATATACATATTACACAACGGTTCAAAGTTTGGTCGTAAGATTTTTTATTTTTTACAAAATTCAAAAAATTAAATTGATTAAAAGGGACGTAAAAGAACACGATATGTTACAAACATCCTTACCAGCGTATCGTTATAACTATTTTTTAAAATAAATGTTGTTCTTTTGAACTTTCCATTTCAAATCTTGAAAAAAAATCTATCATCATTTTCACACAAATATAAAGGTAAATTGGTAATTACAATAAATGTGTCCAAATCAGCATATTCAAATTATTTTTAAAGCATTATGTGACTGGAATTCACTTTGCCATGACTGGGAATATTTTACATTTAAAATATATTAAAATAAAAAACAGTTATTTTAAATAGTAAAAATATTCCTGTTTACAGCCTCAATAAAATGCAGCCTTTGTGAGCATAAGAGACATCTTTCAAAAAACCAGTCTCAAAAAATCGTACCAACCCCCAAACTTTCTTATAGTGTCTATACCATTGCATATGCAGTATCACGCACTTTGATACTATATAGACACTTAATGTATCAGATCCTCATGAGGTCTTTCTTTGGCATGTTGTTTGGAGAGTGGATTACAAATATAGTGCTGCTTGTGCGCTCCTTCCTGTGCACAAAGCTCCAGAAAGCCTGCTGAAATTTGTCTCCTGCCAGTGTATACAGTGCTAGGTTGAAGAAAGTGTTGAGGCCAGCCAGGGGTCGTGACAATATGTATGCTGCATGGATGCCTCTCCTCTGCATGCATGACACGCCAGGTCTGCGCATGCTATCCACCCTCAGTAAACGCATGATATGGTATGGCAAGAAGCACAGCACAAACACGACCAGAATCAGAATGGACAGCATGCGAACTCGGGAACGACTCGGCCTGTTTCTGGATATGCTGCTGCCCAGAGAGCCTGCAATGTGAGTGTAGCTCCAGCACACCACCAGCAATGGCAACACATATCCAAACACTGTGAGTATCCAACCGTACCACCACACCACCTGTGGATCATTACTGGCGAAGTCAAGGCATTTTGTCATGTTGTCCTTCTGCTGTACAGTAATCATCCCCAGCATCGGGCCGATCTCCACCAAGGAAATGGCCCAGACTGCCAGACAAGCCAAGATGGCCCATCTTTTCCTCCTGATCTCAGCAGCCTTCAGCGGGTGCACCACTGCGACGTAACGGAAGATGCTGAGGCAGGTTAGGAAGAGGATACTGCCATAGAGGTTGTAGTAGAAGCAGAAGCGGATGAAACGGCACATTAACTCTCCCAAGGTCCAGTGTGTAGTTACGTAAAACTGGACCAGCACAGGTAAACTCAACGCATACAGCAGATCAGCTACTGCCAGGTTCACCATTATAATGCTGCTGCTCTTCCAAGGCCTGAGTTTTGCCAGGTAAATGATGATCACCAGGAAGTTTCCCACAAGTCCAACTACAGAAATTATGCTGTACATCACTGGCAGATAATAAGCCTTTATGTAGTCATCAATTGGAAGACAGCCAGTTGAATTCGTTTCCAGACCCGCCATTGCTTTCTCTTGCTTCTTGAGGACTAATACAGAGAAGTGACAATTTTTTACACTGAAAATGTAAATTTATCTTGTTTATTTAATGAATAAAGGTAGCCTTATATCACAGTATACTGTATATAAGTATATAATTGAAAAATACAGAACATGAAATATAAACTTAAAAACACACAATGCAGTTATCATGGTACATTGATGCATTGACCGTATCAGATAGTAATATAGTTTGATATATAATGTTTTGGATAATTAATTATTATTCACACAGCACTTAATAAAAAAAAAAGATTCAGATTCATTCACTGATTTGTTCAGTGGCACTTTCTGCATGTTAATGGCAATGAGGTGCCTTTTGTGTGTTATGAATGAGTCGTTGAACCATTTACTCAATCGATATGGCGAACTGAACCAACAACAGGAATGACATTTTGTTCAGTGCTCAAAATGTGCAATTTTAAATTTGTGAAGACACGAATCACACACTTCACAAAGTCTAACACTCATAAATGAAAATTATGATCAGTACAAGTGAATGAATGCTGGCTAAAAATGCAGCTTAATGGCCACAAGTGGCCTTTATTGGAATATGAATTTCGTAAAGACACAGAAAAAAATACATGTCAGTGAAAAATATGACACTAATAAAAAATATGAAGCAGTACTGTACAAGTGATAACGATTCTGCATCTTACCATATTTGTTCTAAAATAGAGATTCGGTCATGGTTGAAATAGTCTATTAGCAGAAATCAGTGCAGAACAGAAAGACAAGCTGATGTTCTATCAATAAAATGTGGCTGTATTTGGTACAAAAAAATAAAAAACATTTTTCAATGATACCATAGTAAACGCCCGAATAAATATAGAGCCATATTTAACCATGATATTATGGTACCATGTACAAACAAATCAATGATATAGCCAATGATGGTTCTTTTTTAAAAGTCTCAGCCATTAACATACACATTTCAATAGGTTTCAACATAAGATATTTTACATGAATTTTAACTCACCAAGTATTGTTGATCCCTCACTTTCCCCTCAGGATAGTTTTCAGTCTTTAAGTGTGTATGGATGCGTGGATCCACACAGTCGTCACCAGACAATCAGAGACATGTAGTTGTCTTATTAAGTGTCATCTGTGTTTTTGTATTGTCTGCCTTCACTCCCTAGAAACATACGTATGTGGAGTGAGTCAGCTTCTTCATCACAGAAGTGAGCTTTATGCCTTGAGTTACTATTTAACATTTCCTGAAACTTCCTAATACACTCACATTTCCTCAAACACTTCACGAGAAAGTAGAGCTCTTTATAGCCCATACAGTACACTGGGAGTGGAAGATGAATACTCATAAAGATGCAGTTCTCAAAATTGTTTCATGCAGACCCACCTTCATGCATGTCACTTGGGACAAATATGTGCAATGCTTGTGTGGAAAAATGACTCAATCTGAATCAAAGGTCAGCAGTTCAGATCAGAGAGAGACTCTGCAGCTAACGGTTTCAGTCTGCAGCTAACAGTATGTTTGTTTGTAAAAATCAGGTACACATGAGTACATGTACTGTTAAAGCACCCATTTATTTATGTTTTATAGATTAAACCGGGAAGTTCTTAAACACACCCTAAGGTATGAGGAAACAGGAGGCCAAAAAATAGCCAGAAGGTCTTAAACTTAACTGCTTATTGTGTGAAATCAGTGTGCTCATCCAGCCAAAGATTCTCCTGCAGAGTCTCTTGTCTCATTGAGTTCGCACAACCAAAAAAAGCTGGAAAATATCTATTGACTACAATGACAAATGTTGAAAATCAGATTAAGAGTAAGTGAGACACAAGGCCCATGAAGAGTGTAAAATGAGTGCTTGTGTTTGGATGCTCAGCACAAGTGCAAACTGTCATTCACCATTGTTTAAAAGTCTGGGGTTTGTATGTTTTTGAATTTTTTTGTTTTAAAGAAGTCTTCAATGCTCACTAAGGCTGCATTTAAAAAAATAAATTGTGAAATGGTAAAAAAAAATACAGTAAAATTAGTAGTATTGTGAAATATTCTATTGGAATATTTTAAAAAATAAAGGGTTAATTCCTGAGTGGCAAAGGCTGAATTTTCTGCAGCCATTATACTCCAGTCTTGAGTGTCACATGAACCTCAGAAATCGTTCTAATGCCAAGTAAATGTAAACATCTGTACGAGCATTGTAACCTGAATAAGATCTCATGTCCTTTTGATCTTTCCATTAGATGAAAATACTAAACATGCATTGGTCAAAAAACAAACAGACCGACAACAATACATTTGCAGTAATATTTTCTGTGCACCAGTCACTAATCATGTTTTACCACTAGATGGCGAGCAGTATTAAGTTTTTAAAAATACCCAGTTACCAGGATTTTCAAAACTCCATTCTCACAATAAAATAAAGGGGAAAAAATATTCATATATATCCTTGTGGTTGCCATTTCCTGAACCAGTGAAATAACTCCAGCAATCTAAAATCTGATTACTGAGAACATACTGAACCCAACTTCCAGACAACTGTTATTCCCATCACATTATCCGTCATCTAGAACTACCTGATCTGACAGTAGTTAGACAAATTGTTCCCAATACCTGGAGAAAAGCTGACTTTAAAAAGAAGAAATGACAGAAGCATCCATTATTATAACTATAAGCAAAATAGTAAATCAAATAAATAGTAAACTATAAGCAAAATAGTAAAAAACAGAAAAAAAACAAACAAAGGAAAGAAAACAGTTTGAGAGTTAATGCTTACGCTGACATATTATATATTTTTTCAAATTTATGATTTTTATTTCAAATAGAGATAATAATAGTAATAAAATAATAAATAAATGAAATGAAAACAACTAATCTGTTACAGTTAAAATAGTTACCAGTAAATAGATTTCCCCTTAATAAAACATAATAATTAGCAATATTATGTTCCACTGGTTGATTACAGGAGATGATTAAGAGGGTGTTGAGTGTTGATGCATTCAACAGTGCATAAGTATAAGCCAGATGGCTATTAGTCTCCATACTTCATTTGGCAGACAAGGTTTTAGAATATATATAATACTGTACTACCTTCATTTTAAAACAATACATTTACATTTTTACATTTATGTGTTTGGATGCTCTTAAAGTGACTTATATTGCATTTAAAGTTCACATTTGATCACTTTTTGCCTTCCCTAGGAATCAAACCCATGACAAAAACTGACAGCACTCTGAATTTCTTTCGGACTTAAGTACAGTTTGAGATAATATTGAGTGAATCTCTGGAGGAGACGCATATGAGTCTTTTTCTCAGAAGAAAAATGTGAGACTTAAGAAAAAGTTGTCTCTTTGTTTAATCTCATAGCTGTTGGAGAAACAATTTAAACATTAAAGTGATCTAATTTGTGATTGTTCTTTTCTTATGGAAGTCATGCACCACAAGATGAAAGAAAAAGCCATTTCATTTCAGCCAATGGTGTTTTTTTTATTATTCCAGAACACACTAAGAAAAGAGATCATTCACTTTTATCTGTGGCATTTCAAGACTGGTTTCTATCTTGCAGGAAAATCTTGTAGCGAAGGATTTACTTCATTTTCAATGGCTAAATCGACTGGACTGGTGTCGGGTCTTTCTGAAAGGACAGACACTTCATTAGTGGGAGTTTCTGTGTGGTTGACATGATGACAGATTAGTGTGTTTTTCTGTTGAGGCAAAAGCTGGAGTTCGTGAGCAAATTATCTGAAAAAGCTGAAGTGTGGTGTTCATGTGAGATTCTTATCAGAGCACTGAGACACACTCTAATAGGTCTTGACCAAGACTAGAATATAAATTAAGGATGCACTAAGCAGAAGCTAATTACTTTTTTCTTCTGAACAACGTTGATTTCAACCTACATATTTTCAAAATTTGTATTGTTTATGCTTAGTTTATCTATCCGTATATTGAAATTCCCAGTGGTTAGTTTTTAAGCTTTTGTTATATTTGTTTGTACAGTACATCCTGAGTAAACTCTTGGCAAAAACTAAGCTGGTGTTTATTGCTTCGACATTTACTTTTATGAAAACTGAACGTCAATTTTATTTTTTGTTTGCTATTCATTTTTCCTATTTCTCTCCTTTCTGAGTCTGCATTTGTGATGTAGGACTTTGGGAATATATGTGTTACATTAAACATTTGAACCTTCTCTTCACCTTTGTGACCCCTGTGAACATCATACATGGAAGCTCACGCTATTCACATTATATTTTCAAATAACCCACATGTACATCATTAGCGTAGTGAGCCCGGCTCTGAGATGATGTTTTAGAGCACAGCATCGCCTGAACAGCCCATCATGCAGCATTGCTAATGGCATGGTCATGCATTTTTAGGCCACTTGGACACAACAAATGGATAAACAAATAAATAATTTTACAAAAATGTAAAGGACAGAGATATTACACTTATAGAATACCCGTATGTTGAGCACCAGCATGATCTAGCCATTAATTATGACTATAATTAGCTGATAATGAACAATTTTTCATTTTAGCAGATACACACATTTAAAATGTACAGTCTTTCTCTTGTAGGAAAACAGATGAAAATATTGTACATGTATATTATTCAGGTACATTTCAGATGTTGTGCAGCTTAATTTCTTGGCAGAACAATCTTAAGTGATGTGCCAAGTGTGCGACAGCACAGGTCCTCGTGCCAAAATAAAGTGACAGCTGACTTGATGCAAATGATTTTGTTCTTCTAAAACTTTAATATCTAAAAGTTATAGCTAATAGAGTGTATCATGATGCTGTATGATTCTGATTGTTAAAAATATATTATGCAGTAGAACTTTCAATTTCAGGAAAGGATTTTTTATTTTTTTTTAATAATTACACACTTGTCAAAGTTTATATTGTGGCATTATATATGGTCAGACACTTGCATGTGTCATTATATTATTAACATTTTGCCAAAATCAAGCTCAAGTGGAGTTACAAGGTTATAAAGGTTCAACTTACAGGTTATAAAGTTTATTGGGATAACAATGCGGGCATAAACGATAATTCTTGGTCAACTCTGTTGGTTGTTGGTGTTCGAAGCTGAAAATTACTCTACAACATACATTTCTTTGTTTCTGCATATTGCTTGGCAACTACTTTGTTGTTTTTTTGTTGTTTACATATCTTTGTCGCACTTATAACAGTTTCTGAGGAACTACATTGTTTGGTGGTAGAATAATGTTTTTATTAATATCATTTTATTTGCTTTGTTTTACTTTGTGAAACCTTGCTACGTATGTGGAATAACCATTTTATAAAAGCAATAACCCCTGTGAAGCCTTGGTTTACAGTGAATTTATAACAGCTAGGGGGTGTTGTTAGGCACGACGCGAAGTGGATGAATTCACTGTAAACCACGGCTTCACAGGGCTTATTGCTTTAGGAGTTGGCTACTTGATATGACTTGAGGACAAATGCTTGAGTAAAGTTGCATCCCAAATGACACACAACACACTATAGATAAGCACTTACACACTATCAACTCAGATATTAGGCTACCTGAGAAATTCAAGTGAATACTAGAAATCCGTGCTCATTTAGGAACGTACAGTTTTTTTAAGTGTCAGAAATGGATTTGCACCATTACTTTCGGTTAGATGTATGTGAAAGTTGCATTCTTTACTACAGTAAGGTTACAGCGGTACCCCCCCTCCCCCCTAAATCTACAATTTCATTGTGGTGCTTAATTAAGTGATAAAAAGCAAATGCAAACTTTTACCTAATTATTTGTAACATCTAATTAATTTAACTAACACTGTACAGATTTCCTCAACATCGCCCAATGTCGGGGTGCATGAGTTCCTGAAAATTATGATTGATGGAATAGGCTATGCTTACACCTTGGCTGCATCCGAAAACTTAGGCAGCTGACTTGCTGCCTCGCTGCCCTTTCAGGCAATGACTTTGCAGGCAGCGTTTTTGCACAAGGCACCTCAGGCTTCTGAGGCAGCGTAACGGTTTAATGATCTACAACAATATAGAACGAGTTTTTGTGATAACTAAATGAATATTTAATTACTATAATAATGATTTCTTACTAGAAATAACATCAAAAGTGCAAAAAGTTAGTCAGAAATATACATTTACACACAAACTGACCACCAAATGCAATTATCAGACGCCATCTTTATATTTTTATCTCACCGTCACAGATGTAACGCAGAGGATGTGGGATATCAAGGCAGTGAAGTATAAGGCTACTCTATGCTCCTTCAAAATTCGTCAGAAGAAGATACCTCCGGAGACAGAAGTATGCAGAATTTGGATTCGGACGTTCCTGATGCTTCCTGCTTGGAATGCTGCTCTCCGAAGGCAGCATTTTTTTAGAGCTTTTGTACGCAGAGCCGTTATTTCCCTACAGTGGTTAATGAACCGGATGTCTCACACATTTACAGAAAACGGCTTACTTTCACATTGAAAAATAAGGTGGATAAGCTAAAAAAATATAAACATCACAGAGTCTTTTCCCCTCATGTTTTTTGGTGCCATACTTAATTGATGCCCTTGCAGCAATGCTTAAAAAACATCTTAAACCAGCCTAAGATGGTTTACTGGTCTTAAGTTCATCTTAAATCTGGCTATGGTGGTCTGAGGGCTGATTTTGGATTACTTTAAAATGGTCAGGCTAGCAGAAAGCTGGCTGTCCATCTAACAAGGTGCTTGGGAAGGCTGGTTAAATGTTTGTGCTCTTTCAGCTGAGTAGAAAGTTAAAAAAAAAAATGTGTACTTATAATTTCATAGGGTCTTCAAACCTATAAACCTATCATGCTTCTCGATTCTATAGATTATTGAAAGATCTCTCATGTGATTAGAGCATGTCTCACCTCAAGACATTTGTGACCATGGAGTACAAAACCAGTCTTAAGTCGCTGGGGTTTTTTTTGTAGCAATAGCCAAAAATACATTGGGTCAAAATAATAGATTTTTTTTTTTTTATGCCAAAAATCATTATGATATTAAGTTAAGATCATGTTCCATGAAGATATTTGTAAATTTCCTACTGTAAATATATCAAAACTTATTTTTTGATTAGTATTATGCATTGCTAAGGATTTCATTTGGATAACTTTAAAGTCGATTTTCTCAATATTTTTATTTTTTTTGCACCCTCAGATTCCAGATTTTCTAATAGTTGTGTCTCGGCCAAATATTGTCAGATCCTAGCAAGCCATACATCAATGGAAAGCTCATTTGTTCAGTTTTCAGACAATGTATAAATCTCAATTTAAAAAAAATGGACCCTTATTCGGGTTTTGTGGTTCAGGGTCACATTTAATATGGCCTGAGCTTTGCTCCACACTCTTAAAAATAAAGGTGATAAAGGCTTCAAAAGGTTCTTCAAGCGATGCCATAGAAGAACCATTTTGGGTTCCACAAAGAACCATTCAGTCAAATGTTCTTTAAAGAACCATGTCTTTCTTACCTTTTTTGTAATCTGAAGAAACTTATTTCGCCCCAAATAACCTTTTTTTGAAACAGAAAGGTTCTTCAGATGTTCAAGGTTCTTTATGGAACCATCATTTAGGAAAACGGTCTTCTATGGCCTCGTGAAGCAACTTTATTTTAAAGAGTGCAGATACGGAAGAGCTTCTGCGAATGGAGAAGGCTGCTTTGTAGTGCTTTAAAGCCTTCTGGGTGTTATACGTGTCATAAGTTACTTTTTGTCTCATTTTCAGATAAAATGAGCCATGTCGAATAGCATTTCCTTTGGGAAAAATTCACAGTAGGTGATTTAAAAGTTTGCATATTGTGTTTTAGGATGCCAATTTTTGGCATCCTAAAAGCTTTCCTTCCAACAGAAAAACACATTTTCATTAGTAGCTACTTAACACAGAGCTCAGACCACATATGGAAACTCTCAGTGACTGGATTACATTTTCCATTATTTTTATTAAGACAGGAAGGTTTAAGGGCAGAAAGCTTTTTTTTTGGCCCCATTAGCTTAAAGAGCATAAGGATAAGGATTGGATGCAGTGGTTACAAAAGAACATCTCCACACCCTTGTTCTAGATCTGAGGACCACAGATGATTATCATCATCACAGCTCTAAGCTAACTGCAGAAGTACAACACCAATGCAAAACAACAAGCACAAAAGAGAGGAGAGAGAGATATGGCAGCTCCTCCACCAACAAACAAGTTCTTGCACATATGATTAATGGAGTGTTGCTACAGCAACTGAGGTAACACAGCGTTGCTTGTAATTATCTTGCAGTCAGGAGGAAAGTTCGAAGCAAAAAAAAAGCAAACTAGGTGTTTAAAGGACGGGACTTGTGTTATTGCTTAGAATGCTGATGCATAATGAGGTTTAGAAGTTTTAAATTGCCTATAGGAAGTTCATCTGTGACGCTTCTGTCTGTTTCATTGTTCTCAGTGAGTTTACCATTCTAAGGGCTTCTGCTCTCGTGTCAGTATATTGGAAATGTGCTGTTCTATTAATATTAGAATAAAAATAAATACATGGAGTTGATGCGTGTTAAATTACAGTACAGCTGAAGCCTCTGTGCAGTGATTGAGCTGTCCATTGGTGACACTGATAGTAATTGCTGTGTAAGCTTAACATTCCCCTGAGGTAAATGTTATAACTGCAATTATCATGTCATACAGATCTACGGTATACATTATCAAATGCATTTTTTTAAACATGAAATAAAAAAAGCTTGTCTCTGTTCAGTGGCTTGGAAAAAAGGCACCGTACCTAAATAGGATAAAAGAGTAAGTGACTATTAGTCTCTGCTAACTGTCTGCTGTTAAAAAAAGTTGCTATGGATGAATGGAAAAGTTTTATTACCTATCTATATATACTCTATATACATATATTATCTATGTGTGGTAGTGTTGTGTGTTTGTGTATTTGGTTGTGTGTGGTTGTGACCCTGTATGTGAAATCCAGGCTAAAGTCTCAAAACTGATAAGAGATAGTCAATATTAAGATCTCAAGTTACTTTTCACAGAAGTTATTTACCTTATGATTTTATGTAGAAAAATATAAAAAAAAGAAAAGAACTTTAGCTGGGTTTTCCTTGCCCATGGTCACACACACACACACACACACACACATATATTATATATATATATATATATAATATATATATCACACACATTGCTGTATGATTTTATATGAACTGTCAAAACATTTTTTACAGTGCATGATTCAACATGTTATTTGTGCTGAAAAAAACTAATATCTTAATAATATGTATGTAATGTACTTTTCTTCTTTGCTGTGAAAAATTGAATAGGTGCTTTTATTCAGTTCAGCAAATTAACATCACGCATCGAATGAAATTCAATAGGAAGAAAAATACTAAGGAAAGAGTAAGAATTTTAGAGTCTGATAATGGGTCTCAATTATAGTATTAGATAGGATGACAAGCTGCCCACATGCAATTTTGTAAAGGTCATGGTAGCCTACCGTTTTCAACAGGACACATGCAGTTAATACACAGGAGCTTATGTATCTGTTCCTTAACTTATTTTCCTTATTATACGGTCATTGTCAGTCTAAATGCACAGCATATAATTTCAGAGACTAGCCATCAAGAACACAACATGTTTGTTAGGCCAAGTTGTGCATTCTAAACTTAGTAAAATTTCTAATTGGTCCATGGTGTTGATTTCATTCTGAAAAATATAGACTGAGCTTCAGGTTGAAATATTCTTCAAACTAATGAAATTATGTTTATAATTAATTTTAACTAGTGGAACAAGCAAAAAAATGATGATGCTTTTCACTGAACTCAACAGACTGAATAAGATTAAATGATGCAAAGGTACTGACTGAGAATAAATTATATTTAATCAACAGAATTCACTTTAATTGTACAATTACTGACTAACAGAGCTGCAAGGTGGTATGTTTTTATGTCTGTTGGTATGTCTGTTCGTGCATAGATAAGATCCCTAAAGTTGCAAAGACTAAAGTCTCAAACCCAAAAAAGTTAAGACTCGTCCACGCCCTCCAAAAACGCCTTGTTTAAACACGCCCCCACATATCCACGTCACTATGTGGGAAGATTTGCATAAAACCGCCCAATGTTCACTCAAAAAAGAAGGCGTGACTTTTATGTTGCCTGCCACCGCCACCCGTGCGCCATGTTGTGAAGACACTGTGTGTGTTTTGTTGCGAAAGCGAAAATACTTTGTTTGGTCTTCCAAAAGAGGACACGACCAGAAATCATTGGTTAAGTTGTATTTACAACACTGTTGCAGAACCGTTCAACCCAAATATTCAGTTGTTTGCAGCGCATTTTATGGAGGACTGTTTTTTGATCCTGGTAGAGTAGACTACAATGTTGGCTGTTCTGACTCACAGACTGTAAAGTACGTTTTTTATATTTAAAGAATATGCCACTGACGATTCAAACACGTGTTTGGGCAGTGTAGAGTAGTGCTTGTTGTTTGTTGTTTCTCCGATCTCAAATGCAGACATGGCTTTATGTTTACGCGGCGCAATGCGTAAAAAGACAGTATAAGTCATTATAATCCGTAATTATGTCCCCACTGGATGCAACAAATGCCTCGCTTATAATGGGTTTTAATGTTTTTGTCTTGTCACGTCGGGACACGGCATCACAATATGGTAAAGGACGTAACATTTCCGTCTCACGCTTGAGGAATTCGGCCAATCACAACACACTGGATAGCTGGCCAATCAGAGCACACCTATCTTTTCAGACCGATGAGCTTTGTAAAAATCGATGCGTTTCAGAGAGGCGGGGCATAGAGGAGAAACAATATGTACAGTATTGGAAAATAATGTGTTTTTTTTTTTGTACTTTAAACCGCATAAACACATTTCAATACACCAAATACAAAAAATAATGTTTTTTTAGCAACATCAAATACACTTATAATGTATTATAAATATGGCCTTAATAGAAAGTGTTACCAAATTGTGTTTAACTGTAGTTCTGGTAATCAACCTCAGACTCAAGCTGTTAATGATAAGATCACAAATTAGATCTTGAATATGAAAAAAACTCAAGTTCAGGTTCATAGTTTCAGCAGAAAAGTAAATTTTATAAATGACCTTTTTTTTTTTTTTTTTGCACAAAGTCTGCTGTTTGTGCATTTGTGGACCTTTATGCAAAATGTTGTGTATGAGGCACTGTAGACATTTTTGTTTATTTACACTTTAGTTGAAAATATGTCATATTAATATTGACTGAAATAGTCAAAGTACAAAAGGGAAAAGAATAGATCACTTACTATATGCGTGCTGTTTAATTTTATTTAATTCTTTTTATTTTTATTGTTGTGCTCTTCCACCATGGTCCATAAAATGAGAGATATTTTAAAATACTTTGTATTATATACAGTATATAATTAAACACAAGTTTCAGTAGGTGAAACAAAGTTTTTCAAACAAAGATTATTAATATTTGACATTTATGAGCAAAGCACATATATTGATAACATGTAAAATTTACATTAAACTGTATTATACTAGACTTTTTTTTTGCATTCCATCCAGTTTAACTCTACTCCTTGAAATGTAAAATGTAATATTGTTGTTGACTGGTACCTCAAATCAAATTCAGTAGTTGAATTGGAAATTCCTGAATAGTGCACAACCTTGTTTGGCATAAACCAACTCATTCCTGAGCCACATCATTAAATGGTTGAATAACTAAAGGAAAGCTACAACAACTTTATTGGAGCAACAAACCACCATAATTTGTAGAGTGCAATGAAGCAAATTGTTTTGTTTTTCATGCATTTCTGTCCAATGTCCAACCATGGGGAGAAATATTTTAGTTTTAACGTAGCAAGATTTGTTTTTGTTCAATATATCTGTGTTACCATGAAAAGTATTGAAGTACCCTGAGAGAGACATTCACAGTTGATCACAGCAAAGATGAAAGGTCTGTATAGGCAGAGTTCATGATCTCTTCAAAAGCCAGACCCTTATAGCATGCTTCCTTTGCCAAAGTAATACAGGACCATTTCCTCGTTCCCCTCTCCTGCTTTTCACATTTTTTTGTCCTTTCCTGGCTAGCTACGAAAATATGGATGTATGCTATCTTCTTTTTCAGTAGGTGTGTCGGGGATGGGAAAAGAATCTTGAAGTCTTTGAAAAGTTGAGATCAGTCAGATAAAAAGAAGATTTCTTTCATCATAGCTGCTTTGATTGACACTTACTTGCTTGGCTGATCTGAAAGTAGACTGTCACTGGTGAAAACACGGGTGCATGAGAGAGGCAAAGATCTATTTTTGCACAGCATCTTGGAACAATAAGCAAGAAGTAATAAACATCTCCATCAATGACCACTGCAATCCAGATGCATTGTAACATTTGATTGTATGTGTAAGTTTGGGTCAGACGTTGTCTCGCATCACCAAATGAAGTCTGGTCTAGAAAAATCAGTGTTTCCCAACTGGGGTGCCGTCTGTGGAGAGCAGGGGTGCTGTGTAAAAAATCCTTTTTTAATATTTTTTTAATTGCTAAAATGTTCAAAAAAAGCAGCTATTATATAATATCCCTTTCTAATGCCGCCAATAATTAGAGATCCACAGAAATTCCGGCTGCCGAAAATGAGTTCACCGCTCAGGATTCACTTTCACGTGGTGTGACGCTCTGTGTATTATCCGCTCTATGCGTGTGCGCTCCGCTCAGTCGCTCCACTCATATACCGTTCATGCTCATCGGAACAGCAAAGTCCACTCAAAAAATCAAGCTGACAGGAAACATCTGTGTAGTACAGTATTGTTTCTGTCTGCAATAGCCCTACTGTGTTGTAACTCTGGTGGTATAATGGGCAACTCTGGTAACGCTGCCCCATCCTTTTCAATATGATCTGCGAACTGCTATGTTTATCCTCACTGTTCTGATATAATAATACTTTCTAGGCTAACATTATTTGGATAATTTGTTAAATATATATATATTTTTTAATATCTTAACCCTACTGTTAGACCTACCTAAAAAACTAAAAAGCAATTTATTTAATTCGAAGGCCTGTCGTTATTTTTTATTTGTGCTATCATTATTAATTTCTTTATTTGTTCTTATTTTATTACTGACTGTTTACTTGTCATTTTTTTTTCAATTCAAAGTTTGAAATCAAGCTATATTGTGCTACTGCACCAAAATTACCCCACAGTTAAATATAAAAAAAATAAACTGAGTGAGCAAAAATTTGTGAGTTAGCTAGTTATAATGGTAATTAAATAAATGTTTACATATGTACAAAAGCCTACATTAAAATCGGTCATATAAATTGCTCTCTTCATTAGAAATTAGCCTACTGATTGCCACAATTGATGGACAATTTTTTTATAATATTAAAAATATCTGTATGACATTATATTCTGCAGTTCTTCCCTGTTGTACCGAATATCTATACTTTTCAAATTATCAAATCGACGTTAGAATTCAATTATTGTGTCAAAATTAATTTTGTAGGGTGCCACAAGTTTGTTAAAATTTCCAAAGGGTGCCGCGACTAAAAAAAGGTTGGGAAACACTGGTCTAGATTTCAACTGATTCTGGCCAAAAACTTCAACATGGACAGTGATTTGATCAATGGAGATCACCCAGTCATTGCACTGTTAGTTGCTAGTAGGCATTCCAACTGCTAGAAGTTAGTGATGCAAAGTCCGATTCATTTCCGCGAACCGGTTCTTTTCGGACAGTTCGGCTCATTGAACCGGTTCAAAAAGCCGATTCATCGGTTCCTGACGTCATCAAGCAATAAGGTCTCTACGCATTTGTTTTCTAGCAACTCGGTGCAATGTTGTATCAATGAAAAATTCAAAGAAGTTATTTGTGTCAACACATTAAAACATTCAAAAAGTTATTTGTGTGAAAGCCTATTGCTGATTATTACCATATAATTCACTTAAGTTAATGGTGTTTGTGGTGAGTTTCATTCGCGGATCTTTTATGTCAGATACGACTGACTGACAGACCAATATTGACTAGCCTACAACTCGGATAAGATTCCTAAAAGTTTCACAGCTACAGCACACATTACAGACATTGATGTACAAACGCGGATATGTTCTACATGTCTACAGTATAAAGAATGAATAAACCAGTCTTATAAACTCCTTGATTTCGCTTAAGAAACTTTAAATATAATATGCATGCACAATAAACTATTGTAAAATTTATTTACATCACTCGACAGAAAGGTTTTTGCAGGTTTTAATAAAATGTAAATTAATAACAGTCGTAATAAGCATATTTCCAGTACACGCCTCAGGCTTGCACTGTATCGTCAACTTATTCATCAGAATCTTCGGTAATCCTCGGCAAACTTCGCCACGACTCATTCGGTTCTTGTTGAGTCCTCGGTAATCCTCGGCAAACTTCGACAGTTGGTTGAACCGGCTCAATCGGTTCTTTTTGAGTTGGACGTTCTACTTCGGCTGTGCGTCCTGCGTCATCAACCCTGAACTAAAGTTCGATTTGTGAACCGGCTCGACCGGTTACTTCCTGAGAACCGGCTCAAAAGAACGATTCGTTCAAGAACCGTACATCACTACTAAAAGTCCTTACATTATTGGTAGGTTGCCTAATTGGCAATAGCTTTTGAAACCTGATTATAAATTGGCCGAGTCAGGTTTGTAACTTTATAAAATGTGTCATATAGGCTATTTGATTTTGATGTGATATAAATTACAGCATTTAGGCTACGCAATAAATAAATAAATAAATAATAGTAAGATTAATGATTATCAATGCATGAATCAAACTTGCTCAGAATGCTGACAATATTTTACGTTCTTCATGCATTTTTATTACATCTTTGTCTATGGGCCGAGCCAAATCAAATAGAACAATAAAATGGCTCACAGTGACACTAACACTAATTCCTGTGTCTCTCTATAGTCTGCTCATCCCATTGGTCATTGCTGCTCATTTGCCTAAGTTTTTAAAGTTTTGTTGTATTGGTAGACATAGCCACCTTTGCTGTTGTCATGATGCCGGAATTTGCCAACTCTTCTTGAAACAGAATGACTTCTGGTTGCTTTATCATTACAAATTGCTGAACATCGCTATAGACAGAAAGCTTCTGTCTGACATGTTAAGTTACCAAACAAGTTATTTTGTTTGTATGTGAACTTTACTGACAGGTAAATGAGAAATGGTTGACATCACAATAATAGATTGGCATAAACGTAAACTTATCACATCAACTTGCTAAAAGTATATAGTAAATTGTCCATTGAAGTCTATACATTTTTTTTTTTCAAAATTACTATTCGCATCAACCTTCCTCATGTACCTCCTCCATTCTTGTTGTGGCATTGTTGTTAAATAAAAAGATAGACAGTATTATCTATCAGAGCAGAAGAAACATAAACATTGTCCTTTATGTACAATATTTCACCGTAAGTCTTAATCAAATGTTAATGCTTCCACTCAGAGAAGCTTTGAGATTTTTTAAAGTTTCAATCTTTTTCTTTTGAATACAAATGAGCATAAATGTCAGCACAAATTATACAATGGGGCCCAATACGCATAGGAACTCTAGTGTTTACAAGAACTGCTTGGTTTAATAGAAGCCACAAAGCTGTTTGGAGAAAGTAGATCAGTGCTGACATTTGAGTGAAGCAACACTTGAGGCTCACTAATTATTGAGCAGGAGCTTTCCAAAAATGCTTTGAAGAAATCAAGGAGGAAGCAACCTGAGTGCATAATATATATTTAGAGGGCAAATATAATTATAAATAATTCAGTTTTCTATTAGAAATTACAAATATCTAAATGTCACCTTATAAAGAATTAAAGTTATGAAAAATTAACCATTATAAAAGGTATTAAAATGACCTGTTTTGTGTTTGAATATATTTTGAAATTTAATTTTCTCTTATGGCAAGCTGACTTTCACTGTCTTCAGTGTCACAGAGTGTCACATTCTGCTGATTTGGTTCATAAGAAACATTTCAGCTTTAAGCAGTGTTGAAAATGTGTTTGCTACGTAGTATATGAGTAAACCGTATACCAAAGAACATATTTATTTGACACAGTCATTTTTTTTGTAACATTAAAATCCCTTCTCTGTCACTTTGATCAATTAATGCATCCGTGCGCTTAATAAAACGTATTATTAAAAACTAAATCATCCCCTTTCTCAAATCAAGCTATTATCAGATTCTTGGCTTGTGACGTCACACAGACCCAGGCCCCTCCCACAATTGTTGATGGGGGGTTACACTACGTGTTCAGCCAGACTGGACAGGGCTGCATTACACTCCGCTTTTAGACATGCACTCGAGAACTTCCCTAAGCACTTCCCCTCGGGGGAATCCGGTCTGCCATTTTGAAGTGCGTTCCACTTTGTGAAGTGGACAAGGGAAGTTTAAATGGACAGAACCTCGACCCCTCGATTTTGACTGAGGGAGCGAGTCTGCTTCATATGCCCACTTCAGGCAACTCCACAGACCACAATGCAACATGACTGTGACGTCATCGCAGATCACGTTTAATTTATCCCCACCCCAAACAACATACTTTTTTTTTTTTTTTACTTTTATAACAGCCCAAACATACCTATATACACATATAGAATGCTGCACCAAACAAATTCATAAAAAAAAAAAAACGGGAAAAATGTAAACAATAAACCAACTCTATAGCAGATTGTAAGTGATCAAGGGCTTAGGATGTTCCAGTTCAGCCCATTCTAAGGGTTCCGCCAGAAGTGGGCACTCATTCAATGTATTCAATGACGTACATCCGAGTGAACGAGACGGAGTGCAGTTTGCGAGTGAAGGGTATAAAAAAAACGGACTGGAACGCAGCCCCTCGTGTCTTACTTAGACCCGTCCCCGTAGTGAGCTGTCATCAGTCCGCGCCTTGTTTCATAGACAAAAAAAGAATTGCTCCTAAGCGATTGAGGTGTTCTGTTGTTTGATGTAATAATGAACATAGCAGTCATTTTTTACTCCCAACATCTGAGCCGCTGAGCCCCCGATCTACCTAAATGCGTTTGTGTTCGCGCGAATCATTTGTGATCCATCTTCACCTACAGAAGAAGTGAGTATACATTTTTTTAAATTAATCTTTGCAAATCGCCTTTCTTAATAACGTGCTAGTTAGCAAGTTTCATGATGAATGCAGCTAAAGTAAACAGTCTCTTCAGAGAGTCGCTCCGGAAGAGATGGGCGGGGTGAGCAGAGCTCATTATCATTTAAAACGGGTCGCTGTGAACAGAGCTGTTTTAGACAAGGTAAAAAGGGTGTTGTTTTACACTACCACTGAGAAATTGTAACCAAAGTATGTTACAGACTTTTCATTAAGACCCTTAATAATCATATCAACTTGTGGAAAATGGATATCCGATGACCCCTTTAACATCACAACATCGTAGTGTTGCTCTCGACAGCACTCTTTCTGTACGCGATACTGACCTCTCGAATGCCGGGATCAGCGTACAAGAGCTGAGTGTTCTAACTCTAAGAGAGGTGCTGGCTTTTTTACTCTGCCAGATTAGGAACTTAGTTTTCCTTCTTGCCAAACTTTGCAGACTTTCTTCTTGCATCTGCATTGCTTAATTGAGTCAATTATGCCTTCTTTATGTTTTTTTTTATCCAAGAATAATTGTCTTAGCTGATAGCAAAAAGAAGAGTTTCATGGGACAAGTAAACAATAACGCCTTCTAAAAGACTGTGTGAAAGAAAACAAATCCTACATAGGTTGCAGAAGTAGCGCAGGATAATGAAGAGCACAGGCTATTTATGATTAAAATAACTCTTAAAAAATACATTGCAGAGTGTTGCTGAGAATGCTCCCAGACATATTTTATGGGAGAATATCAAAATAGAAAAAAATAAAGCTTGGTTAAAAGTGCAAGAACATGGACTTGAATCTGAAATTTGGACTATAGTTTTGCTTTGAATAACATGAGGAATTGTGTTGTGTGACAGTTGGGAAAAAAAATACTCTTGTCACCCCCCCCCCACCCCCCCCCCTCCCCTTTTTTTTTTTTTTTTTGTTTTAATTTTTTTTATTTTTTTTACGTGTCAGTCTGGTCTACTGTATGTGTAAGGTGCAAAACAACACAAAAGTGGTCATACACACTGTTCTGATCTGTTCTGGAATGAGAAATCAAATGCAAATACATCATATACTGTTGAAAACATCTAACAAATAAGCAGAGAGCAGCAAAACTATCACGGAACAGATGTTATCTTACAGTATCTAAGCATCTGTCATGAGAACATATTCACAAACATGACAAGTATGCCACAGAATCTATATTAGTTTGTTGGAGTTCTTTGTATAAATCATTATGCGCTGATTCTACCCCAAACTGTAAAAATATCTAGCTCTACCACATGAACTCACAAAGGGGAGGAGTTTACTGGTCTATCTGATGCTTAATGTTGTGTGGGCAAATTTTGCTGCTGTGTTTCCATAATCTAATCCTGCAACAGATGCATATTCCCAACAGAACCGCACAGGTGACATTGTTCACGAACGCATGTATGCCTGGTCTTCTACGGATTTTTCAACATTATCAACAGGCTACTTCTTTTAGACTGTGTGGCTCTCGAGTGTGAAAATCAGTTGATGCAAATCTCCTTGTAACTAATTCCAGCAAAATCAAGCCCATCTCACTAAACATGTCAAAAACAGGGTCTTCAAACAGTCGGGTGGGTCTAGTATGACACAGCACCTGTAGGTAAAGTCCACGAGTGACCAGTGGAGCATGAGAACAACAGACAATGACTGATTTCGATACTGCAGAGGATAGGAAACTCTTCCGCTCACTCCGACACCTCCAGCCTGCACTAACTAGAGAGTGACAAAGAAGAACAAAGAGCAGAGGAAAGTGCAGATGCATCTGTGTACCTACCGTCATAGTTGACGATGATGATGGCGAGCATGTAATCCTTGCCCAGCATGGTGTCTTCCTGAAAGCCCCCAGGCGGTTAACTCAGATACATTCCAGTCCAAAGCGTCCCAACACCACCGACAAACTCTGCAGCACACACTCACACACAGGGTGACCACTCACACACTCAGTGCCAAACAGCCAGGAATACACTCGCATGCCAAGAGGATTAAAAGCCACACTCTTCTTTTCCTCTCTCCGTCTACCCCCTCTTCTATTTTGCCCTCACTGCTGTCTAATCAACCTCATCTTTGTCTTTCTGTCTAATGCTTGTGTGATCACGCTATTCTGTTCTCTTCTCTATTCTGTTCACTGTCTAGTAGAGAGTGATGCTATTTTGAGATCGCTTCTCTCTCTCTCTCTGTAACTGTGTGTGTGTCTCTCTCAGTGGATTCTGTAATTCAGTAATGCCTGCAGCTATTCCCCCTCCTTCGTCCCTCCATCCCTCTCTCTCGCTCACTCTCTTTGCCCCCCCAAGCCCATGGTGGTGCCTTAAGGATGGCTGAACATACAGCTGACGAAAGCAAACTGCTGGGGCAAACAAAGCCGTCTGCTCCCTATACAGCAATTCAGGTGTAAATATTCTAAATGGATACATACAGCAATATATATATATACAGCAAAAAAGGGTAATAGTATTTTTCATGAATCAAACAGGGCACAAACTGTGACGTGTGTTCCTGAGAAGAATTAGTGTCTCCAATCTGTTCCACACAGTGAGGCAGAGACTCACCATCTGTAATGTGAAGAGTAAAACAAATTCTCATTCTTGACACAGGGGTTGAGTTTCAGTACATTTAAAAGCCCTTTATATTATTGTTACAATATAATATGGCCGGGTCAGAATATGCTATTAGAGTTTATGTTATGCCATTAATTATTTATTTTAAAATAATGTAACTAGCTTTATTAGACTTCATAACAAGGTTTCTGGGAAATATTTAAGTATGCCAGATGTGTTGTAGGCTACTGCGATTAGCAAGCTAATGTTACTATATACTGAGGCGTGTATTATATAAACATAATAATATGAACATATGACTCATACAGCCATATTATTTAGGAATAGATAAAGAGCTGTGGACGTGTAAAGGTTTTTGGTTTGCGTTGTGTTGTGTTGGTCCACCTTAATTCCTCCCGTCATGAAGTCGAGCGAAGTCCGTCATCATCCAGCCTCCGTTTGCATCATCCTTTTGGTTGCCGTGGCAACGACTTCTCTGTCGAGAGTCTGTCTGCTTCTACAGAGTAACAAGCAGAGACGAGCTCACGCCTTTCTGTAATCAGTGTAATAGGCTGATGTAACTATAACATAATGACATAATTATATTTTATACATGCATGTTTAAACCATAGTTCATGCAGGTTATGAAATAGTTTACATCCATGTTGAAATATGCTTCATTAAAATCTCAGTTCAGTGTAGTTGCCCAACACTACCTACTTAAGTGCAGTTTGTAATAATGTCCTTTCAAAAAGTTTTAGCTGCTTTTCAGTATATATTAATTATTATGATAGCGGCCTAATCTTTTATCATGGCTTTCATAAGAGTACCCGTTATTTGTGTTCTTGACCCAAAGTACTAAAGCACAATAGATGATTCAGTTTTAATATATGTGGTTGTTTTTGATGTTACATTCCTCCTTTAATATAGTTTAAATAGTTCAATGGCAACACCCATTAATTTGTGTAATTAAATATATTTCAGCACTATAGTACAAGTTTTATAATCTACGAAATGATGTTAAATACATTCCATTTTAGCTTTAATTATTGCAGCCATTAATGTTGTTAATACTACTAATACACTGTATTATCTATGACTTTATAGTAAATATAACAATAACTAGTGCTGTCAATGATTATCGTGATTCAACTCGCCCTCCAAAATAAACATTGTGTTTTATCATTATATCTGTAGTGTACTTGTATATTTTATGTATATATATTATTACTGATATATAACTACATATTTACACACACATGCATGTATATTATCTCAGCTAAAATTAACATTGTTACTATATAAAATGTCTTTATTTATAATATAACATTATTGAAGTCGTCAATTTCTAGACCCGTCAAATACATGGTAAACTATTTTCAAAATATCATATTGTATGTGTGTTATTTATAACTATACAGATACTAAATATACCAGTAACCACAACACATCCATAGTTATTGCCAACGTACCTGGATTTTTGGATGGTCTTGCATTCACAGTAGCGATCGCAAACACATTGTCATCTTAGTTTAAAGTAATAATCTGCTTCCGCACCTGCATGATTAGTGGGTCCCGCCATGCTCCTACTAAACTCTGACAGCTTTTCGTGTCATTGAAGATGGACTATGGGGAACAGCTGCGCGAATTAACTACTAGAAGTTACCTGGCAGCCATTATCAAACCAGTGTTCTCAACTTCTGTCCATGGAGTATCCCCACCCGGCACATTTTTAAGTGCTCGGCCTCATAGCTACGTCTATCCACCACCTGATTCAAACATCAGCAGAGCATGGCATTAAGTGGGAGACTTGGCAAGACCTGAAGTGTGTGTTGTGTGCTGTGGGTGGTGTTTGTCTTAGCGTGCAGGGGGATGGGCGGGCAATCTCGTCTGGCTGGAGGGTCCGGTAGTCGGCTCAGATTAGGCTCGCACCGATGCCCACGGCTTACGACACACTCGAACCAGATAGTCAAGCTCTGTCCTAGGCGTAGCTAGAAACTTCTCAGTCAGGATTCGCTCAAGCAAGTTAGGAGTGCTAAAATCTGGGCAGGACACTGGCCGCTAAACATGACGCGAGTGTTTGTGCACCCGAGGCGGGTCTTACATGGCGCAAAAAACAACTGATTTTCTATTTATGAGTGCGCGTTTATGTATGCAAATACCTCGGAAGTGACATTTTTACTTTTGTAATTGAGCACTGACCCATAACAACAAGATGATTATAAGTATTAATATACGTATTATGTATTATAATAAATTAGTTTCGCTAATAGGGGGCTGTCAAACGATTATTCGGCCATTAATCGTGGGCATCCAAAATAAACGTTTGGGGGGGCATAATTCTATGTCTGTTTTCTGTGTATATGTTATATTAATACATTGACACACACATACGTGATCCTATTTTGAAATATATTTCACATGTTATTATTACTACATGTTCTTATTTATAATAACATTATATATTATAAATAAATATATATTATATATATATAAACATAACTTATTTTTCTTAAATACATGCATGTGTGTGTATTTATATGTATACTTAATAAATATACACAGTACACATATATATTATGTAAAGAAAAACTTTATTTTGGATGCGATTAAACGCGATTAATCGTTTGACAGCACTAATATCCTATATTAGTAACTATTTATTTAAAGGAGACATATTATGCCGCTTTTTACAATATGTAATATAAGTCTCATATATCCCCAGAATGTGTCTGTGAAGTTCTAGACTTGAAATAGCTCACTAGAATGATATAGTTTATTATCTCATTAGTTGAAAATGCTGCTTATTGTTGAGTGGAGCTGCGTTCTCGGCATCTGAAAAGCGTGTGAATCCCCAACTAAACTAAGTTCTTATTCACACACAAGTTTACGTTAAAAGCACATGAGTTACAAAAACTTATTTTAGATCTGTGTGGCAGCTGCAATATACAGTAAATAAATCAATAACTCCACTGCTCTCTTGTCTCCTCTGAGGCTGGGACTCTAATAGTGTTGTATGTTTTTTTATTCTGTGCTGCACAGTCTGTGCAGGCAAATACTGAAGTTGCAGTTAGCAAAGTGTTTGTCTCAACTTTCGGCCATGGCATTAGAGCATATACCATATACCGTTGTTGTCTTGGCGAAATCAATGACGGCGCCTATGTGGTTGGGCAAACTTATGACTTTACAGCATAGGGGTTCCGGTACTATTATATGATAATCTTCTTTGGGTCGCACGTCCAGCCAGGGAGACGAAATCTGACGCTGCGTCTTTTCTTCTCAGACTCTTGGGCTAGAGAAACGGCTTACGTCAAGCAAAGAAGTTACCTGGGTTAATCTTTTCACAGTTTCCTGTGGGGTTAGGTGACAGATTGGCCGGGGGAGCGACTGATTATCAGGTCAGGGTCAGCCTTATGTATTATTGGCTTTAACAATAGCAGCGATTGTGTCAGATAGCACTGTAGGCATCATTAATTATGAAAATTGTGTCATTTTAATTTGCAAAGGTGACAAATAGTTATACACTCAATTTTAAGTTAAGGCAGTTCATCATTGAATTCAGTGATGTCATCACTCACTCAGTTCATCAGTTTAAATAGTCTCTGGCATCAAGTTCAACGATATCGCTGAAATGCAAGTGTCCCGTGAGGCGGCCCAACTAAGCAAGTCCAGAGGTCAGGCAGTGGGTGCAGGTTAAGCTCAAAACTCCCAGATCGAGTGACAGAATGGCGAAAACACCTTGGGAGAACCAGGGCATCATGCGGGGGGGCGCAGTTCTCCTCCTGGCCAACGAAACCAGCAGTTCAATCGGCAGGCTGCAGCCAAATCATATGTGGCTAGAGGCCTCATCTGGTTCTTGTGGGTCGCTTGTCCCCGGTGGCCCCGTCTGAGACAGAGTGTCTTTACAGGGGATCTGTTATCCTGGGGCTGGCAGTGCTAGTTTCCTGGTTCTCCGCTGTCTTTCAGGGCTTGTTGGTCCTCTTCTAGGCGCTGATCCACAGTGCATCTGTTCTGGAAATACGTATCTGTGACTGCATGATCATCTGTGCTGGATAGCGACTAGGATCTGGTGGCTCACGGTACCTCTGGACAAGGCGCGAATAGTAGAAGGAACAGACTGATATTAATGCGTAGATCGCCATTCTTCCTTAAGGCGATGTAGTTCAAGTAGATCGAGAGGTGTTATGGGAAGTGTCGCCGGTTACGGTTGACCTAATTAATGCAGCCTTAACAATCATTTAACGGATTTGAATTTTAGAAATGTGTTAGTGTGTTATGTGTTAAGCCAGGTTAAAGAGATGGGTTTTTTTAATCTAGATTTAAATTGACAGAGTGTGTCTGCTTCCCGAACTATTTTAGGTAGGTTATTCCAGAGCTTGGGTGCTAAGTAGGAAAAGTATCTGCCGCGCGCAGTTGATTTTGATATTCTAGGTATTATCAACTGGCCAGAGCTTTGAGAACGCAGTGGACGTGGAGGACTATAACGCAATAAGAGCTCATTCAAATACTGAAGTGCTAAACCATTCAGGGCTTTATAAATAATAAGCAAGATTTTAAAATCTATAAGATGTTTAATAGGGAGTGGCGGCATCTGGCATGTTGACAGTAACCTAGCGCTGGGTGGACCGCGGGTTGGCTATATGGTCATAGCTTCGGCCGGTTCTAAGTAAGAACTCTAGGGCTAGCATGCGGTGCATTTTGGACCAACTGGATCTTTGTTTATTAAGGCGTGCCGAGGGGGCAACACGGCACCAAAATAAAGCATTGCAATAATCTAACCTTGAGGTCATGAGCGCATGGATTAATGTTTCTGCATTTGACATTGAGAGAATAGGTAGTAATTTAGATATATTTTTGAGATGGAAACGTGTCTTTCAATGGAAAGATTGCTATCAAATACTACACCTAGGTTCCTAACTGATGACGAAAAATTGACAGAGCAGCCATCAATCTCTTAGTACAGATGTTCTAGTCTATTACCATTGCATAGTTTTTGGTCCCTATCATTAATTAAATATTCAAACTGATGGATGCCGACACCAGAACCTTGTACGAGAGGTGACAATAAACGCGGGTAGATCTGAATTGTAGTCTATTTATACTATCAATATCAGCTCGATGCAGAGTCATGACGTGTATTAAAACAACACAACAAACAGCGCGTATGTTATGTGTTTATAATAGCTTTAGTCATAGAGGTCACATTTAATATATTTTGATATTATTCACAAGCTGGGAACACAAAATTTCTATAAGGTGGGGTCAGAACAATCTGACCTGGTGATTGAGCAAATTTGGGCTATTTCTTTCAGGATACAAAACTAATCCTGGAGTTCATAGTACGTAGCCAATTTTATTTTTTGTTCTTGTTGATGCTAGATGGTGCTAATGGAACCTGCTTCAGGAGAATACAATTATCTAAATATTTCAAATAATTTCCTAAATTGGAAGATGGTGTTGACATATCATGGCTGTGACAGGAAATATTAACATTAGGATTTAAAAAATATTCTAAAACTAAAACTTAGCAGACGTCGCTCTCGTCCTTTCTGACGCAGCCTCAGACTGTCTTCGATAGTCTCTTGGCAGAGGTGATATGTGGTCAAGGGGTCCTTTAGAGCGACAGCTGCCCTTATATTCCCTGATTTTATTACATTTTATTGAATGTCTGACGGTTTTGACAAAAAGTGGGGACGCAACTTTAAAATCTTATTTGCATGTGTCATTAAAAAACAACTTTGCTTTTATAGGAGATATTATTAAGTGTTGCTTTAAATAAAACAAGCTCTTTTTCATCATTAAATTTTTTTTTATCCATTTTATAGTATATGAATGATTGAACCCTTCTCTGCGAGTGGACATCTAATCTGTTTTAGATTGATTTTGAGAGTAAGCATATAACGAACACAGATTGGAAGTATAATAATGAGAAAAATTAAAATTGGAGGTGATAGCTTGTGTTATAATAGCCATTCTATTATTTATCCCTCATGTTATTTAAAATATGTTTATCTTTTATAATACCCTAATAGTTTAATAAAAGCATTACTCACATGGCTGGATCCTGTTTTGTCGCATGTCATCAGAATGACTGGACGCTCTTTTTTTTTCTGGGGGGGGGGGTTTTTTTTTTGCAGAATTTAGCAGTAAGGAATTTATCTCGTCATCCCAGTTTTTATAATTATATCGACTTGTTGCATTCCGGTTAGTTATTCAATTGTTTCAGCCGGGGTCTTATATTATACGCTACTAAAAGCCTGAAAAGTCCTAAAAATCAAAAATACGTTAGATAAGATTTTCTGTTCAGGGTCTCTTTAAAGTCGTCGAGCATGAGCTAGACACGTGTAATCAAACTTAGAGCGCGATCTAGAGCAGGCATTTCAGTTTGCTCAATCGAGCTCAGGATCTCTGATCACACACAAGCAGACATGGCGGACAAGGTTGGTGTGCCACCGAACTTACCTAGACGTTTCAGAAGTCACTTTCTGTTCTGTAATTTTAATACTGTTCGGCTATTTTGCATAGCATTTTTGGGCAGCGAGATCACAGAAACAAAGCAAAATCTAATGTTTCGTACTGTTTTAGATGGTCACATTGTTGCAAGTTCAGTTAACGTTACATGTAATTTCTCTGCCAACTATCTGTCTGTTATGTTAAAGACCTGTACTTTATCGTGTCCTTTAATAATACTTCACTGAAACATGTTTGATAGATGGCGCCGAATTAAAATGGCCTTTCTGCTGGCACACCCGCGATGACTCATACTGTAGTTATGGGTGATACCACTTATTTTGTTTTCGATACTATACCGATATTTTTCAAGGCAGTATCGTAGATATCGATACTGATACGATACTTCTGAAACTTTCAAATGTTAAACTTTTAAATGATGAAATGTATTAAATTCCTAAGGGAGTAAAATGGGTATAATGATAACGCAGCTTACTTCATGTGTTAATAACACATTTTCGTCATTCATAGCTAACGCCTTAATTGGTAATTTATTAGGTTATATGGCTGTTACGCAACATGGTTTCAACAATGTGTTTTTGTTTATGCAGCATGATTCAAATCTACAAATACACAGCTTGAACTATGTTCATTTTAGTAAGTACCTTGGTTCATTTGCATAAGGGAACGGCCAGTGACCGGCTCTAGTTGCATCCATAAAATGTGTCTAACTTTTTATTTCTGGGACAGTGTATGATTTGCTTATGTAACATTAGCAGAATAGAATCATGATACTGAGTATATTCTTTCAGTCGTATCAATTTAACATACAATGTACTTGTATTTTACAGACTTTATTTCAATTGTTTATTGTTAAATAACTCGCAAGAGCATATTGTTTTTTGTTGTTCGGCATGTCACCTCTGATAAAGGCATTGTTGAGGGGCTGCTGTTGGCCCAAAAGTCTTGAATGCTTTCTTATGATCATTGGCTTTTGGAAACGCATACCAGTGTTGACTGGGCACATTTATAGAAGTGAGGAACCTCTCCTTTGATTGCTGTGTGCGGTCTTGGCAACATATTTGCGTGTCGCAGATGATTTGCAGGATAAAATAATTCTGTCGCTACACAATACTGCGAACACAGGTTATTCATCAATATCAATAGCATTTTGTACGGCATTATTACTATAATTTTATAAATAACAACAACCACTCGTGTAAATAAAACACGGTCCTAGTACCAGATATTTTAGTTGTGAGCTATTGCGATATCTGTTCGATACTATTCGTCAGTATCGGTATATCGCTACTTAGGATTCCGATACGCCCATAAGCCCTATCGTACTGGCTGACAGTCAGCAGCCACAACTATGATACGCTGTTTGTTTGTTGTTATTTTCTCAGGTGTTTTAATGTTTCTTATCAGGATCCATTCAAGGCAGCTGAAGACTCTATCTCTGCTTAAAGACAGCAGCTCGATAACGTTTGCAGGCTTCGGGAAATAGAGGTGAAGTCGTAGTTGGGATTCGACAGGTTAACAGTAGGAGCCCTTTAGATTTTGGTGTCAGCCCTCACAAGGACCTTTTTCCACTTAGCATTACTGGCTATGATGCGTTTGTTCCAGTCACTAAGTAATCGTCGTAAATGCCTAGTCATGTTTATATGTCACTTAAAAGAGAGCGAGAGAAGAGAACGAAAGCACTGCTGTGAGAGTGGAATGCAAATCCTCTCTAGTTTTCCAGGCAGGGCCTTGTTTCCACTTTCCACAGAAGGTATTTTTTTCAGTTTCCCGCATTTTTTCTGCCCCGTGAGGGATTTTAAAAGTCTTAATTTAAAGAGTTAAAACCGGCTCACACAGCAAACGAACTAAGCGCCATCTATGAGGTAGAATTTCACAAACACTACATAACTTTGACATTTGAAGCTATAAAGTATTTGAAATTAGACTAAAAAGACTAATATTGTCACAATTGTGAGCTTAAAAGAAGGGATACCGTCTAGTTCACACCAATAATGAATATCTCTGTCATTACATTATCTTCGTCTGGCATCGTCGTGTTCCAAACCTCATCAGTATCCAGTCCGTATCATCAACGTCAACACAAATTTTACAATATTCTTGAGATGAAATGCTGACAGCTCTCTGCTGACCGGCTGCCCTATCCCCTCTAGACAGCAAGATATTATCATGGATCAAGTCCAGGAAAAACCCGTTAGTCAAAGACATCTTTAAAAGACCATGTGTGGGGCACCTCAGTGGTATCAACTGAATAGTATGCGAAGCAAGCGAAATACTTTGTGTGGCAAAGAAAACAATAATAACCACAATTTATTCAGCAAATTCTGTCTCAACACCTCGGTCCTGAGATTATCTCTTCTCCGGCCTATTTTGGAGAGTAGCTAGGCCTGAACCAGAATGTAATCTGCGTTGTTTACATTCAGTAGACAGCACGTGCATGAATACACAAAGTATTCACGTAGCATTGCTTTTACACTTTGGGGGGGGGGGGGGGGGGATATTACGTTGCACCCCTGATGCACATGGATTATTTTACACCGATGCTCCTTGCTACTCTCTGTGGCTTTGTATATGGTAATATCCTTGCTTGCTATGGGTAGGTCATGAGTAGCTGTCAGATTTCATCAGAATATCTTAAATTTGTGTTTCCGATGACTGAACGGAGGTCTTACGGTTTGGAAGCAGCATTGAGCGAACGAGTAATATAAATAATGCAGTAATTTTCATTTTTGGGTGAACTACTCTTATGCCACGCTTACTACTTGAATGATGGAAAGAACATAACAATCTCAAAAGGAATAAAAGCGAATGGCTATAGACTAAAATGCTGTTGATATTAAAGTTATAGTTGATATATAGAATAATTGGAAACAAATAGTATTTTTCAAATTTATGTGGCAAATATGGCATTTATATAACATTTTCGTAGTAGCGTCATGGTATTGGAGTGGACACTAAAGAGCTTATTTTGCGTGCAAATATGCTTATTTAAGATTCTTTGTAGAATGTCATGGTAATGTAGTTTATGCAGTCTTGATGGCATTTCAATGTAAACATGATATGGCTATATAGCTTTGTCAGTCCACGTCAAGCCTTTTTTTTTTGTGTTGGCAAAATTATATAAGGGCGAGTAGCTACCAATTAATTGCTCATTTTCGCAAAAGCGTGTTTTAGGCTTATCCACCCAGAAATGATCACCTAAGGTACGACTTTTTTTTGTGTGTGTGGTGTTCAAATTTCTATAGAGCGAGCTACACCCTGGATATCCATTTTCAGGCCAAACGTACGTTTCTTTTTTGGCTTATCCTGAATCTATCTAATGTACACCTATAATAATGTTTTAGTATTTCTGACTATTTTAGACATGGTTTGGGTAGAGGCTATCCCAGCTGCTGGAGTATCGGCCAGTTACGCTGGTGAATTTTCGTCACCTAGACATAAAGCAGGAGAGAGAAGTAGTCCGGGTTACAATGTATCCCTTTCGCAGAGATGGTGTAGATGATTTCTATTTATTAACCGCTACGATGGGGCGAGGCCGCACAAGTTGCAGACTGGCAGGCTTTAATAATAATGGTTGAAGGCACTAATCTGGCATATGCGTTTTAACACACCTCATGCAGTCTATATACAATTGATTATCGCAAGCGCCCCATTGTAGGTCTACAGTAGGTTTTGCTTTTAAGGTTTAGAGATCTCGTTAAAACAGTTGCCTCTGTGGATAAAGTGAATGGGATTTGACATCGGGCTATACAGCTTATGGCTGTACTTTGATTTTTTTCAGCCTCATAATGAATAAGTCTGAAACAGCATTCTAATATTCTCAAATTTGTGTTCTGGCGCTACTGATCTGTCGGAAACTGGCTGTAAATGAGAAAAGGGTCCAACGTCATCCTTATCACTATCTTTCACCTTTTATCGACGGCCTTCTGTGTCTCACGTTTCTCACTCTCATCAACAGTTTTTTTTTTTGCGCTCCCCTGCTCGTCTTTCAATTTTAGGGTAGTAATTGGGTGCCTCACCGTGTTCTTCCCTTCTCAAGGCGGTCTCGTTGGCGTGCCGGGTATCGTGGGTGGCCATAGCTCCACTCGCGCTCGAGCTCTCTGCAGTCCTGGGTAGTTTCTTTGTAGGCAACCCTCATCGCATCAGGTCATCTGATGCGGCAACAGAGGGCTATTCAAGTGCCTAATCGTTGAGGCAGACGTTCATAAAAAACTAGCTTCAGTCTCAATAAGCTGAGTAGTATATGAGGGTAGTGGGCGTCAGTATAGAGCTAAGTCTCAGAAAGGGTGGGGTCCCGGACCTTACTTGTTCATGAACTTAGAACCTGTGATCGCTGCAACTTGAGCTCGTGGGTCATCATCAGATCCCCTAGACATAACAGTCGCGCATGTATTTATATGATTACTTCTGGTGTCCATAAATTAATTATTGCTTCCTCAGGTTTTATAATTTTAGTGCCCGAGTGTTATGTTTTCGACTATTTTAAAATTGGATTCCTGGTGTCTCCCCCCATTCGCGAGCGGAAGGGGCAGGGTGGAGCGAGGCCGGACCGGCACTGGGACATAAATCTGTTGTTGTGCGAGGACACACTGGTGCGCGACGGGGCACTCACAACTCCTTGTTTTGCGATCAGAGCTATATACAAACCTAAACTTCCTATAAAAATGGATACACACAGTCCTAAGCTTATCACGAATTCTAATATGACGCCTCGATAAATGTCCTTCACTCTGAATGTTTCTAGTCTGTTACATGTTTATATTTTTTCCAATGGCCCTTTTTTTTTAATACGGAAGTTTGCAGCTAAGCCAGGTGACAACCTCAGGGCACAACACACTCTTGTAATAATGTCTGGCATTGAACGATTCTTATACGTGTCAAATGTGCGCTATCTCTAGCGGACTGTGCGTTCGGGGGTGGGGGAGGGGAAGCGCTTTATGTAGGTGTGTTGATAAAATTTAATGTTGCACTTTATGTCACGACTGCAACGACTTCGTGGGCGCTTTAATTAAAATAATGTGTAAGTCATCGCTTTGGAAGTGAATATAAGAAACAGGAAAGTAGCCTAGTTTGAGGATGAAAAGCTGATTTCATGGGCAGTTGGTTTTGGCACATGGTGCTGGTTTTAAAAGTGTAGATCCATACTATAATGGCATACTTTTTCCTATGTAAAGTAATATTTGGCAAAGAGGTAGTTTTGATAATAGGTAATTCTTTCTTTCCTTTGGCTGGGGGGGGGGGGGGGGGTTATGGCCCGTAATGAGTTTTTCTTTGGCTATTCTTTCTTAATATCATTGGGCCATTCAAGTGTGATATCTTTTTTGATAAATTTCATGGACATTCCTCGATGCATGTGTTTTTCCAAGAATTTTTGAAAATGTTGAATTTGAATGAATAAAACTTTTTAAATTGGGTCTAGAAAATTTATGCTTAATCATTTTTAATAGGAAAAATATGAGGCAAAGAGACAAATCCTTAAACGTGTTTTGAAATTTCAGACCATGATATACAATCCAATATCGTTTAAGTAGGACAAAATCCCATATGCACTCCTCGCATGCCATCAGAACTCTCTCTCTCTCAAATTCAAATGAGCTTTATATGCATGACTTTTACAGTATTGCCAAAGCATTGGCCATTACTTGAGCAATGAATAAAATCATTATGTAACAAAATAAAAACCAAGGCGACACGTACCTGAGATTGCAAAGTAAATAGACACAAATGTTTTAACAAAGCAAGACACACTAACACAGACCACTATGACATTTAAGTACACCAATAAAATGCGTATAGAATATTTCAGACTTTAGTTTTGTCTGCTGGCTGACTCACTTTGCGGCAAGCTGTTACATATTTTGCTGCTGCTGTTGTGATTAAGCTGGAGTGTTCTTCCAGTATATGCCTTACTTTTCTGGATTTTGTAATGCCATAAAATTGTGCAATTTGTTGGAATTTTGGGAAGTAGGCAGATGGGATGTTCTAATCTAGTGATCATAGATCAGCAGTATTCTTCAGGTTCTCTCTGAGAGCACAGTGAACACAGTCTCTGCTCTGGCGTCGATTAAATACTTTATCTTATAGGAAACAAAGGAAGAAGTTACTTTGCATGTTTGTGAAAGTTAGTTTGCCTCATATGTGAGCTGGGTGCGTTTTGAAGGTCTCAAGGCCAGACTGTCTGACTGTAGGCTTTTATGACTTATGTGACTGCGCTTATGAATAGAGAATACAGAAGGAAGTTCCAGGTGAAAAAAAAGTGGAATAAAATACACTTTAAGTACACTTCAATAATGTACTTAAAGTGTGAATTTGGGTACACATCTAAACACATAGTAATGAATAATCCAATGATGTGCTATTAGTGTCAATGGAAATAACGCAGGATTCAGATGAGAGTTCAGCATTAGAGGAAGCAGCGAGCAGCAGATGGAGATCATGATCTTGGGTGCAAGAGAAATAGTCCACTGGTAGCACGGTGACTGCAATGGGCACGAACAATCCAGGACCGGCGTTGTGCCGAATTCTGCACCCCTGCCAAATTATGCATCTTACCGACACTCATTGAATTCGCTACCATGGATTGTCTAATCCCAACCCTAACGCCCATCCCCTACTCCTAACCCCTCGCACCTCAACGGACATGTAGCAGCCACTACTGCTCCTAAACTACCAATACTAGGGGAACGCACCTACAATCTGGCGGGTGCAAATTTGCGCTTACGAATGCTTTCAGGTAATAAACGCAGCCCAGAGTAGGAACCGAGTAAGAAAGCAAGGCCGAAAAAGCTATATCAGCATAGGGCGCGCACAAAAACAGACCACAATTTGTTTTTGTGAAAAGTGGGGACTGATCCGCATAGAGTGCCACGTAATGGTTTTTTCTAATGTACAGACGCATAATATTCTATTGCCCATAGGCACCCCCGACCGCTAAATCTTAAAATCTACCGCGCTTACAGAACCTGCTATTTCAAAAATTTTCAATACACTACCATTCTGTGTGATTTATAAGCGTTTTGAAAGTGGGGAAATGGGGTAATGTCCTGAAAAGAATGAATCACGGGCTTCTCCTTGTATATACCTATGGTCAACCCTGTCACTTAGACAATATTTGTCACAATAACGCGTGCATCAGGCAACATCACACAAGCACACCCATCTAGGACCGAGACAGTGTCGGCTAGTCTGTGACAACGTACGTGCTTGGACAATTAAAGTATTCCTAAGCTACAGTAATGGCCTATAGGCTTTTATCTTCATCGTCATTCTATTCTCTTCTACTATGTATCCCTCATTGTGAACATATCCTAAGAATCGTAATGTAGTTTAGGGAGGCTTTTGTTCCCGTCCCACCGCTAACATCTACGTATCTCCGCCGTGGTATCCCAACTCAGTCACGCCTCGTACCAATTATGGCTCGGCGGTATCATGAAACTGTTTTTTCTGTGTGCCTGCATCGGCGTCAAGTATACCCTCTCTCGGTCATCCCTCTCCCTTGAGGGTACCAGAGATCAGTGCGCCGATACGTGTAGGCCCCTCTCGGTCTCCACACTCCGAAGAGTGTGCGCGACACACGGACGACTTCTAGGCTCGACCAAGTGCCACTCCCCCGCGCTTCACGCGCTCCGAGTCTGCGCGGGTCAGCCTGCTAGGACAAAACTCATAATAAACAATCGGGACATAAAATGGAGATGGGTCTGCAACTTTGGGCACCCAGAAAGTGGTAGATAAGAGAAGATATCTTTTGGAAAACAGATTAGTTGGTGGTTTTCTACAATGAAAGCAAGTGTTAGGAAAAAATAATAAACAGTTGTGGAAAGTACTGTGCAATGACGTATTAAAAAATGGTCTGTACGCCAAGATAGTACGCTACGATGGTGACCGATAACGAAATGGTACAAAGATGGTAATCTGGACCGAGACAGATTCAGGTGTTCTGCAAACATTTCGGCTTTAAAGTTACAGGACTTTGTCTAAATCAGACACAGGGCACACAAGTAGTTAGTAATTCATTTTATTGTCCATCTTTGTTTGCTATCCATCATCAAATTTCAGCTATCCTTCTATATATTACTTATCTCTCGATCCATTTTACACTCACAATAAAAAGACATTAAAGGTTAGTTTAAAAAAAAGCAATAGTAAGCAATTATACAATTCCATCAAGTGAAAGTTTTTCATAAAAGGTCAACACTGCTGAATCTACTATAGTCTGTAATAATTACCAGTACAATACAAAACAATTAACTTTATTTTCCACTATTGTGACAGCAAAATATCTTAATCGACTACATATAAAGCTGTTTACCTCAAACCAAGCCATAAATGTTAAAGTAGAACTGTTAAAATTAAAGATAGCAGAAAATGCTATTTGTATTTGAACTGCTCTTCATTGCTCCGCTTCAGTGGCCATCTTTTCCCAACAGAGGCACTGCCACCACTACATCAGCTAAAATAAGGAACAGTGAAGAATGAGTTCTATTAGAGTTATGCATCATATAACATCAGTCAGGTGACTGCATTCATGAAGATGAAGGCAGTAACTCATAATATAGAAACAGTCATATAGGTGCATGCCAACCTTAATCAACTGGAAAATGACCAAAACATTTTTTTTTTACTTAATTGTTGATTATTTCAGTTCTTTAAAGCAACTGCATGCATTTTTGTGTATTTTGCGAATTTGGAGACGCCTAAAGGTACGTGAGTGGATTTGTAAGTCGTAATTGCTGCTGTAAAGAAACCTCCTCTCTTTGTGGGTTGGTCTTTGGGGGCAGAATTTTGTACCTGCTCTCCAAACTTAAATACCCCCAGAACAGACATTTGAGAAGTGTGGGAAAGATAAAAGCAGCCGTTTGCTTTATTAGAAGTCAGTGTACCCTAAGAATGCTTTTGAAACTGATATTTAAAAAAAAACGTACATACAGTTGCTTTAAATGATGTGATACAATAAAAGGAACGCTGTATTTATTTCTGAATATGTAGCACATTTGCTGATCTTGATCTTAATATAATTATTGAGAGTTGGTCATGCACGTCACAGAATAAATCAGCTTCCATGGCCTTTTATAACACAGATATTCAGTTCATACCAGAATTGAAGCCCTGACACTTAGCAGTGCCGTTGGTCAGGGAATCAGGCATCTCGATGCCGTTCTTGTCCACACACCAGCAAAAGTCAGTCTTATCCCAGCACTGCTGAGCCAGATAGTCTCCGTTCTCATCACACCTGGGGCGGAACGATGGCAGAAGACTCTTGACCTCCCCAGAAGCCTCCTTCTGGCACTGGGTGAGCTCTGTGGGACAGAAAATACAAATATGTGTGAGTAAAAGACATAAAGCTGCTGAGAAATAATCGGATTCAAAACGGTAAGATCTTGATACCTGGTTTGGGATTTGAGGAAGAGGAATCCTGTTAAACAGAGCGTAATGACAAATAAATAAATGAAAGAGATGAGAAATCTGCAGATGGCAGGATTGATGTTTTCCATATTTTTATATCTTCATTTTCATTTATCGCTTCCTGTTTTGATATTCATCATTTCTAAAGCAAAACGCATTGCGGTTTCTGACATCAATCCTGACATCAAGTGGCTTTGCCTGCCCAATTAAAACACATTGCAAGAGGAGAGGAAATGAGTTTTACCCCTTCTTACTCCTTGGGTCTGGCTTCCTCATAGCAGAGCTACGGTAGCTCATGGGGAGATGGGCATATCTGCAAAGGGTGCACGCATTACTAGGCATGCAAAAAAAAAAAAAAAGGGAAGAAAGTCTGAATTGTTATGGGCTTTCATTTAGAGGACACTCTGGGTGATTTAAAATGTAGTATGGATAGAAGCCTGGCATGAAATCAATATTGCGCTGACTCTTAGTACTTGCGGCTTGATCTCACCTCTGGCAGGCGGGGTAGGCTCGTCTCTCCAGTGTGTTGAGGGGCTGTTCTCCTGGTTCTGGCGTCTGTATGCCATGTAGTCGGTGAAGGCCTGCCTGGGTCAGATCATTATGCAGCCTAGTCATAGTCACTTTCCTGCCACTCTCAGCCGCGCCTGATGTGTTCGATGATGCTTTTAGGAAATACACAGGACTTTCAGGTATTCAAACGAGTGAAATGTGTGGTGGTGTGCAAAAAAAAGAATATAAATATTTTTAAGTCATCGCAATAATCAAAACTGTTGGGTGTGCCTAATTAGATGGACAGAAAAGTTTATGTTGTAGGGCTTAAAGACTTAGTTGTCAAATTATTCAGAGCTCTTAAAACGCTATCTCAGAACATAGGGACATATAGTGTCTGTATTTTCATCTGTACTGAGAATTATTAATCAGATATGTAATCGTGACGATGTGTGATCATTTTCAAATGGTAAGAATATACACAGTTTGCACAAACATATTTCAGACACATTAACAGCATATACATACATAATTTTGCATTAAAATGTGTTAGTTTGAAATGAGACAGCTGACAGTATGAGCTATAATATATTAGACAAAGTTGGCACATTTTCACACTATTTTGTCTGCTACTTAGATGAGTAATCCAGCTCTTTCACTCAATCACGGTTCCGTTCGCTGGCATTTAACATATACAAGTGGGAAGAATAATGATTTATCTTTATCAAATACCAATTTAAAAAAAAAAAAAAAAAAACGATGTTTCTTCAGGCGCTTCGTCGCGGTCTGAGTTCCCATGTTGATTGAAGTTGCTCCGCTTGGAGCTCTGATAAGTGGTGGCTTCCATCGTTCTCGGTGGAGCATTCTGACGATAAGTGCGACAAACACTTCTCAAATGTATTTTGTCAATTCGTCTCTAAGGGGTTTTTGTAACAGCGGCTGCTGTTATGAAAATATGAGACTGAGAGTCGTCCTAAGGGGGCTAGGCGACACATCTTCTGCTGAGAAAGTGTCTTTAGTGAGGGCGGTTTATATTTGATATGTTATGACGGACTGGGGCGATCGATCAGTTGTCAGAGAACTGAAGTGAAGCTGGAAGTTAGCGTTTGCCACTTTCACGGGAATGAGCTGTTTACATAAAATTCTTGCCAGTGTGCACGGTATGATTCAGATATTCGAATATCGGTTTACTGTGAGATTGTCTTTTTTTAATGCCTATAATATGCTTTTAACAAGAGCGTAGCTTTTGTAATATACTTCTCAATATATACATGCGCAGCAAAGTGGATAAAGCAATGGCTAGTAGCTTACTCTGTTGTTGTTGTTACTGTAACAAAAGAGGCTGGTGGGCGAGCGTGCCTGTTCCGGGCATGGGTACGCTTGCCGTAAAAAAAAAAAAAAAAAAAAAAAAAAAAAAAAAAAAAGAATCAGTTGAAATCTTTGTATATTTCTAGGCTGTTTTTCGCCTTCATAAGCAAATAAGCAGACAGAATGGGCTCGTGGGCTTGTGTCTCTGCGCTAATTACTAAATAACGCTCTATTAAAAGGAACTATTTCACTCCAAAAATGAAGAGTCTCTGTTCGATCCTTACCACTCTTTTTTTTTTTTTTTTTCCTAATCCTGCTAATATTCTTTACGACTTCACAAAATAGATATTCTAATAAACATATTGGTACCCCAAGCAGATTGATGGTAAGGCCTGACTCGTGAAAAAGCTAGCAATGTAAGTTCAATTGTCTGTTTGATTAAAACCAATTTTGAATATCATATGTCTAACAGAAAAATAAAACTCAATAACGGGGGAACATGAAAGATTAAGACTTAATTTTTTGTATTTTAGGGCGAAGCTCATGCCCATTATGGATTGCGAATCGCTTTGCACTTTTGCACTATATCTTGCCTCACCATGAATAAATGCTGTCAAAAAAAAAAAGTGAATAACCAGCTTATGAAAATTCTAGTATAGTATATAACCATATATGAGAAAGTATCCAGAGATTAGAATCCGTTATAGCTTTAAATATAAGGTTGACGCGGGTTTTGCCATTTTTTTCTTTTTAAACTTACTAGCAGCCACTTAATAACCAGCTAGGAATTGTCGAGTGTGCTTCACACACCAGGTGTCTGCCAGGGTTAAATACTTCGAGAAATGATTGTTTCTGGTATAATTACATCGGAATGAATGATGTTTTCGTTGTTGTTGCCCAGGCATTGCATTATTTGTTTTAAATTAAACTAAACATATCAGATCGATCAATCGTTCAGACGTTTAAATCAGGCTTGAAAGGCAGGTGGGGGGGGGGGCTTTTAGCTGAACAGCTCGAGAACCATACAAATCTTTTGGTCACTGCTATTCATAAGAAATCATATCACAATTAATACAGGTCGTGCCAAAGTATTTATTTGACGTTTCTATTTCTGTAAAAAATCCAATAGTTTAACAGACTCAGAGCGTTCCACTGGGTCGACCCTCGCCTTTCTGCGGGTCGCTGTCGTGCGATTGAATGGGGTGAGTCCTGCTTTGTAGAAGAAAGTGAAAGTGAATAGACTCCTCATAAAACAGCGTACAGTATTTGCTGACAGACGATACATGTCATCATTCGATGGCAGTGCTAGTGCGAACATACGATAGCGGCCATGATCTTCATGCCGAGAACGAGTGTCGGCCAGTAGCTCGGGCGGAGCGGCAGACTAGTTGCCCCTGGTCCGGGTTCTTGGTTCTTAAGAGAGGGTGGTGGTGGGGGATGGGGGGTGGAGAGGCAAGTAAAGGCCTTGATGCAGGTCTTCGTATCGTCTTCTAGAAGCTCATAGCCCAGATTGTCATGACATTATATATTGATCTCGTCTGAGTAAATGTGTTGTGCATTTCAGGGCCTCACACTGTTTCGCAGCGTCAGTGGTTGCCTCCTCAGCTTGGATGTGGCAGAGGCTGTGAATCCGATCAGGCTCCTGCACCTCTGATCTCACATCCTGAGGTCGTCCGCCAACATAGCAGGCTATAAAGGAGAGGACTCGTCTCTGTCAGGGCCTTCACCTCATGCCGGCACCAAGTAACTGAGCGGCAGATTGTTTCTCTGAATATTCAAAGAGGAAGGACAACTCATTCATAATATGATGCATCGCATAGCCGAATGTAAAATGACACCCCACCTGAAAAGATTGTTTCCGCCAACCAATATATGAGCGAGCCTTTTTTGTGTGTGCTTTCATGAAACGAGAAATGCATTAAAAATGCATGGCGCACTATTTAAAATTAAATTACTCGCAAAATAAAACTGTCCTAGTAGCCAGCGACTTGTCATTGCATGTAGCAGTTCTTTCAGTAAACTAGAAAGTTTTGTTGAGCAGGCTCAATTTTTTTTCTTTCTGAAATTAAATGTTAAATTTGGAAACTAGCAAGTTCTTGCGTCTCATATGGGCAAATAGTCATTGACTTAAGACGCTTATGAAGATTCCATCCTTAATAGCCTAGGCAGTTGAATTAGATATGAATTACTTAGTGAATGTAGCTTCTAAAGCATAGGTTCTGGATGTAAAAATCCCATTTATTTTCTCCATAGGGGGATCAAAGGTTTAACAGAGGAACTCCTGAGGATAAACCACATTACCCATGATTCTGCACAAAAAACATCCAATCAAAACATCCCGACAAGCAAATGAAGCAAAATCATTTCAGAACTCACCCACACCCTTGAAGTACTATGAAGGACAATCTCCCTATGCTCCCAAAACTAAATTTGTATATACATATTTGACAAAAAAAAGCTAAATATATAGTCTCTAGAGACATAGCTAGCAACCATATATCAATTTTTATTTCATTGTATCATTTGCACTACTTACAGGGACATGAGCTGTTTACGGTTTACAAGTATACATTCTTACACCTGTCATTTCGTTTGATTTCCAAATACTTGTGATCCAAATCAATATTTTTGTAATGTTGGTGATTCACCTCACAGCTGGTTGGTTTTTGTTCATGGATTTTAAAGGCACAATATGCAAGTTTTCGCCGCTAGAGGGCGTGTATTCAAAATAAACAAAGAGGCAATGGCGTAGTTTGATGACGCCGTGACTGGAGTGTGGAATCATGGGAGTTGTCGTATTCATCCGGACCGTGCACAGCTGAAGGCAGACTCGACTGGACTCATGTCAGAAATCATGTTCATGGATGAGCTAATGTATTTAAGATTTATTAACGTCGTAGTATGAAGCAGAGGCAGAAAGCCGTCGAAGCAAAACAAGGCCACTGAACGAGCGTGACACACGTTGGACTTTTATTATGGCCATCAGTCAGACTCCCTCCCCCCCCCCCGCACACCACTTCCTTCATCCTTCCGGAAAGCAGCGGAAGTAAGTAGCGCTGTTTTATCATATTAGATACATTTGAAGGTTCTGTTATAATGCTACTCTGTGTGTTCGTCACCTGTCTAATAAAATGCATATCATATTAAAGCGTCTTTGGTGTTTCCATGTTTCTACAAAACAAAACCGGAAATCGAGGAGTGATGGCGTCATTGGCAGGCGACACAATGACACAATGGACACGGTCCGTGTCACTAGTTAAAATTGCTTTTTCTCTGGATTTAAACATTCTTCTAAACATTACTGCTTCGAAGCATTTGATAAATGTAGCGTACACAAGTCAGACAGACATATATAGCCATCTGTTCGTGAGTGTTTTTTGGATATTTAATAAAAATAAAAAAAAATCTTACTATTGTGCGAAAAAAAAAAAAAAAAAGGGAAAAGGATCCATAAAAGTATGATCTTTTTAAATCTTTATTGGAAAACTCACAAAGTCGCATATGAAAGAGAGGGCAAGCACGGTTACACATGCTATAACTTTACATGTTTAGGGTGCTTTTCACATACTAGCACTTTTGTGCGCACAACCGGGTTCGGGTACCGTTTGGATGATGTGAACGCGTCGTCTTCTAGAAGCGCGGGTGTTACCACAGCGAACTCGGTACCGAGTCCGCTAAAAAGGGGTGGTCTGGGGTTACTGGGGGGGGGCGGGGGGGCGGGGGGGGGAACGTGGGAGGGGGGGGGGGGGGAGTGGGGGGGGGAGGGGGGGGGGGGGGTTGGGGGGGTGCGGTTCAAGTGAACTCCGGTACGGTTCGCTGCTGATGTGAACGCAATCATACCAAATCACGGAAGTGAACCACTATTAATAATTACGTATTATTTGATAAAAATGTGTGTTTGTGTGTGTTTTTCACTCACTTTCCTGATGAGCGTGACTGACGCGCTGCAGCAGAGAGGGCTGCATATGCTCAATCTGTTCACCCTTGCACAGTATCTTTAGAGTGGGTAAGAAAAATAAGCATTTGCGTAAGACAGGAGCGTAAGTGCCGCTATGTAGCTGAATTGCTTTGGAAACAAAACAAACGGCTTCAGATAACATAACCTTGAGAGTGAGGGGCAATGCTACGCATATTTGCTGCGTCTCAGTCCTGCTGCCTCGGTTACTTTAAGCACGGGGTAGACACATGGCTGCTTGAATGACAGGGCAAACGAAACGCGTGTTCCTGGGACACGAGCAAATAAAATATGTGAACACAGCCACCGCGGGGGCCAGGGGAGGGGGGAGCAATCGAACATTCAGGTTGCGGACCAAGCAGATCCGAGACTGCAGATTCGCAAGTTTGAAAGCACCCTTAGTTTGGTCATCACACAAAGCTAATCGCAAAGCTTATAATAAAGTACAAACTATTTTATAACGCCATATTTTGGAGCTTGACGGATTCAGTACACTTTCAATTATGAGGAAAACCATTATTATTTAAAGAAATATTTTTTGGTGAAAATGACAGGCAAGTGAAACACTATAAACGTTTAGAGCAATACGGAAAAACGCAGCATGTGGAATCAAGGCAAAATTTGAATTGAAATCATTGTAGTATCTGACACTTTACTGTGCAAATTAAAAATCTCACTTCATTTGTTTTGCTGGTATTTGTGCTTTTCATGTGCATAGAGATTTTTCTCCATGTTCTTGCGGTACTTACTTGCCAGAGAGGTCAGTGACGTGCACGAAGGTGTCGTTGAAGGATGCGAAGATGTGACAGACTCCAAAAACATTCTCGCCTTCCGCAACCTGAGGGCCCAGACTGATCACCTGCTCTTCCTTCTTTTCCTTACCCTTGCGAGGTGCCATTGCTGAAAAACAACACTCAACAGTTGGGTCAACTTCACATGAAAATCATCTAGGGATTAATGATAATTAACTCTGAGTTCTAAAAATGAAGTTAAACAGCTTTAACTTCTCTAAACAACATGCTCTTCTAAACCATTTGACGGAAAATAGGACTTGCATCTTCTAGCAAACATGCTGGGGCCAGTTGCATAAACTGCTTAGAATAGTCTTAAAGGGGTCATATGATGTGATTAAATTTTCCTCGCTTCTGGGGGAAGTGTTACAAGCTCTGGTGGCCTAAAGAAATTGTAAAGTTTGCAAAGACTAAGTCTCAAATCAAGAGTCAACTCACAGGCCATAACCTTAAAACGGACATCGTTCTAACTATGTCTGCCCGGCACATGGCTACATCATGATGTGGGAATGATTTGCATAAGCGCCGCCCAATGTTTGCAAAAGCGACGCCGCAGAGAACGAAGCGCGTAATCCTTTTAATTCTCTTAGTAGTATTGTCTGCTGGCTCAGCCATGTCGTGAATGACGCCTGTGTGTTTCATGTGAGTGAACTAGATTTGTGGGGGGGGGACTTGTTTGGTCTTTCTCAACAGATGGTACGATATCCTCTTTTCGTCATAGCCTAGAGCTGATCCGCTGTCTCGTCGGCATAGGATATACACTCAATGGTCTCTCACGCTGGGATTGCGTCGGCACACATTTTGATGGAGGAGCTGTTCCTGATCCTGGGAGATGTAACGTTACGACGTAAAAGCCGGCATTTCTGACTGCAGGTAAGTACGTTTTCTTCTTATCATATTGCGCACTGATGATTCAAGTCGTGAGTTTTGAGCATTGTATAGTATGGGCTGGTTGTGTTTGTTCATCTCTTTCCTCCGATCAGCAAATGCAGACAGTGTTTTTTGTTAGTGGCGACTGCGCGATGAAGCAATGCAACGCAGTAAAAAGACCGTATAATTAATTATATATCCGTTATTATGTCCCAGCACTGTATCGCACACAAATGCGTCCGATCGTTTATAATGGGTTTTACTGTTTTTTTCCTCGTCGCTCACGGTCATCTGACACCTGACAGGCATGCACTATGGTAACGTAGGAGGGCGTAACATTTCGATCATCACGCAGGTTATTCGGCCAATCAGGCACCAGCACTGATGTTGCCAATCACAAGTCACTCCCTACGCTTTTGCAGCAGAACGTGCGATTAGGAGGGCTTGTAAATACATGCTAACAGCGTTTATGAAGGCGGGGCATAAGGTAGAAACTCAACAATGTACTAGTATGTGGAAAATAATTTTTTTTAATACTATTAAATACCGCATAAACACATTTCATTTCAGCCGAAATAATGTTATTTTTAGCAGGGGGTCATCGCTATATGACCCTATTAAAGAAGGGAAGTTAGTCATAGTATTTTTTTTGTCGGCGAGACTAGTCACAAGGCTTTTTAAAATCAGTTACAAAAAGGTAGATTGCTCTAATTTGAATTGAAAAGTAACACTGGTTACCCCTTGGCTGACTGCTAGTTGGTCAAACTAGTTCTTAAAGGGATAGTTCATCATACCTCCAATAGTGACTCGTTTTATGCAAGTCTGCCCATGGGCGATGGCAACATTAAGTGCGTTAAATAGCCAGTCACGGTGTTATAAGCTTACTTTATCATGTGAACTGCTGACTATGACAACTTTAAGTGACATACGACTCACTGTAAAATCATTCGCAGAAAAGCCCAACTTTCCTTTCGACAATATTCGCTTTAGACGTTCCAAATGGGGGCTTACATAGCTATAAAAAAAAAAAAAAAAAAATTGTATTAGTACGAAGTCCATGTGGATATTTCTTAAAGATTAGAGCGAAGAAACTGACGGAAAGGGCACAAGGACTTCCTTCACAGCTAAGCTGTATCGGCATATGCACCAGCGTATCTGGCCTGAAGACTCAGGCAACTATAGGGGTTGGCGGTCGTGCAGGGCGTGCCTAGCGAGGTCCAATTCTGGAGGCAGAGCCTCGCTCCAGAGCAGCAGCGGGTATCTCGACTTAGAACAACCTGCTAGCTATTCACTATTTATATCTTATTAATATCACGGTCTGGCTGTGCGCGAGGTGTTATGGAACAGTTACAACGCGAGGTTGGCAGGCCGATTTATATGTACCGTCTCTTATTATAAGGGCTGGATCTTGAATGGAATTGTGAACTATATTGGGTTCCTACGCTATGTGTGTCTCTGAGCGGAGCCCTAAAGCAGGAAGTAAGGTAACAATTCGCTGCGCGGTGAAAGTTCACACTTCCACAATGCGGAAGTGTTAGATGTGTGTGTATATATAATAAAAGTTCGCACTGAGTGCCTGGTATGTTCTCATTACATTGGCTTTCTTCTACTTTTTGAAAAACACTAATCTCTGGTATTTAAAATATTATATGTACATGACTGTTTTTGCTATATATATAGTATATAGACTATATATATATATATATAGCTTCATCTTCTTTAAGGTTGATTACTTAAGATCATAAGTCGGGCTCCAATTGTCGTAAATTAATTCCTATTTTAACCTACTGCTTTTATCTTAGTTTTGTCCGCTGAAAATTTGTCATGTATTTTCTACTATGACAAATACTTCAAAAACAGTTTCCACACGCAACATCGCAGATAAAAACAAGACTTTATTACACCTGTAATGAATACTAATTTAAAAACATGCAATAAGAACAAAATATTTCAAGCTATAGTACAGTATATGAGTTACTGCTATTGCATTTACTGTGACTCGCATACTATACATTTATTTTTATAGTAGGTGGCTGGGGGGGGGGGGGGGGAGGGGAGTGAGCGTTGTGTGTGAAAATTACATTGTTTAATCATTTTCAGGTGATTTGTTAAGGGGTAATTAGAAATACTGTTTGGCCTAAGCAGCAAGACAGATTTTGTTTTCCTTAAATAATATTGCAAAGGCAACAAGTACATATCATATATTATGCTGTTTTTGAAATACGATCCTCAATTCAAGATTGTATGCCAGGTAAAAATATATCTAAGAACTGAAAGATTTCAATATCCACAGGCTACGTTATCTCCTGACATTTTTCTGTATTGCCTATAGCCTACATCAATAACAAGAGACTTCATTCAAATGACATATGTCTTTTAGGACAGTGTATGCACCTACATTGCATGTTCACCTACTAAAACAACCCACACAGGTCATATATACTGTGGCTATGCTAAGAGTGTTCAGCCTTCCAAATGTAAATGGACAGTCTGTG